>LOJH01053591.1:0-12167 GCA_001685095.1 Ellobius talpinus
AAGAAACAGCCTGTCCACTTACAGACAAGAGCAGAAAACGAGAAGTTCAGCACCAGAGCGCTACTTCAAGAGGCAATTTGTCCTTGGTCCTTTGGCTGGGGCATTTTGCCAGCTGTCACTACAAGACCAACTGAAAGTGCCACACCCAAACTGTTGTTCTCATTAGAACCAAAACAATTTAACATGAATGCCTGGAGGTGCTGGCATGTCACGCTGTGTTGTTTCGCCTTACAAGAGAAGAATGTCTGTCATTCTCATTAAATAATATTTAAGCATTTGCATTCATGGTCTACAAACTGCTTCTGCTGCTCCTTTATATGACTGAGAGCTATGCATTATGACTCTCTTCCTTAATGTACTCCATTTGTTGTAAAGCCTCTTTTTAAAAAGGGTGGGGGTATAGCCTAGATGAAATATTAGTAAGAAATAGTTTTCTATACTTTATCTAAGAAAGATAATCTAAGAGTTCTTCCGAAACCACAGGAAATGATGCCCTTCAGCCAGACACCTCTGCCTGTGTCACTTACAGTTAAGAACAGGAGGTTCTTCAATTTACCTGCACATACTCCTGCTTCATATATAACCATTTCCGTAGAGGTGGAAGGTATTCAGGGACCTCGGAGAATATCTACTGGTCTAAACCTCTTCTGTTTGGCTGCCTGGCTCCCCCACCATTCTCTATCAGCTGATCCATAGAAGCTCTTCCACAAACATCCCTGACTTACACATCCTTTTATGTAAGTCATCAAGAGCAAACCCAAGACAAAATTCTATCCACAGAATGCGCCAACTTATTCTCTCTTCTTAAGGTCCAGTTTTACAGAGGCCAAGACCCAAAAGCCAGCTGGATCGTCCAGGCCCCGCTACTGCTAAGTCAACTGTTCTGCTAACCAGAGCTTTGATGGAGAAGATTTTTTTGTTCATTATCCTGGCGTTTCTCCAAAGCAAAATCTTTCTAAAATAAAGCTTCTCTAGAGTTCACGAGTGAAGTAAATGTGAGCTGTCAGGAAACAAAATGATAAAACTAGACTGCAGTGGATGGTGGCCCAAATATAAATTTATTACAGACCTTAAAATGGGTGGAATATAAATTATACCTCAGTAAAGCTACTAAAAATAAGTCTGAAAATGAGTCAGATAGGTAAGCTATCTATAAATACCTGATTCTGAAACTTCAAAGATACTTTTGACTATCCCATGCTCAAGTAAGCCCCGGTCCTGTGAACTTTAGTCCCACTTCACCTAAAATGTCCAAAGTTCTCCCAGTAGTGTTGATAAAAATAACTTAAGAGACAAATGTAAATATCTGTAAAGAATCAAATATTACTGGTACAACAATAAGAGAAACTCAAGTATGATTATCTGTGTGGATGATCTACATACGTATCTGCTCAATTAACCGTAGTTCTAGTTCAAAGCTTATTGTTAGGCACTGGGTTCCGAGCAAGCATCTCAAAGATGCTTTTCCACCTATACCATGTAACTCTGTGCACTAGAATTAGATAGCAAGGAAAATAACAGGTTTAAGGGTCTGGCTCAGTGGTGTAGCTCATTGGTGAAGTGTTTGTAGAGCATTGAGGCAAAAAGGTAACAACTTAACACACACTCACTAAAACATCAGACTGTTTACAAAAACCATCTCCCTACGAGAAAGGCTTTTGTGTGTGTACGCGCATGTGTGTGCACACATGCATGTGTGTGTGTCTATATGTGTGCATGTGTGTGTATATGTGTGTCTGCATGTGTGTGTGCATGTGTGTGTGTTTGTATATGTGTGTGCACTGTTTTCAGATGAGGAAGTGGAACATATTTGGTTCTTTAATTCCACCAAGGCCAAGGTCACACATTATCAGTAGCAGATCCAGAATTCCAGTCCAGAGATATTCTGCTCTGAATGTTCATTCTCTGTGCCTCATTAGATCTTGGACTTCCCATTCCCTCAGATACACACATGAACCCTCACCTTGACTTTAGTACATTAACTATTTTCCCCAGCTTCCTCATCTATAAAAGTAGATCGCTTGCAGTTGACTCTCCAAGTTGCTATGAAAATCAGAGTACATCTCTTATATTTAAAAACTATTCTATAAACGGCTCATCGTTCTCCCAATACCCCCTTCCTGCGAGAAAAGCAAACCAACCAGCTTCAACCGTTATTACTTCCCTACAGCCCACCTGGAGAAACCCGGCACAAACCTTGGCCTAGCAAGAGCACTTGGAGTGAATACAAACAACACAGCATTACTTTTTCGCGGCCAGCCTTTGGCTCTGTTACTGAGACTGTCAACAAGAGTGTCAACTTCAAGGGGTGGGCATCTGTCCACAGGAACTGAGCTGAGGTCACAGACTTGTCTAGCCCTGTCCTGCTAACTGCTGTCTTTGTGAGTACTCTCAGCCACTGTGAACCACAGCTAGAGCCACCCCAGGCAGGAAGTGCTGTGTCCCCTTCTAGTTCTTGGCTGGCCCACTCATCACCTAAGACAACATCTCACTGACCATACTTCACAATCGTTCTCTCCAGGATGTAGCGTTTTTATTTTTAGAATGCCTGATGATCATCTAAGCAGAAGGGCATGCTTCCAGAATAGTGATGATCTGGTTCTGTGCCCTGGAAGGTACACACACCTTCCAAGTGTTACTGCTCCAGAAGCCAGGTAAAAACTGATGTGATGTGGGGCTCTAGTGGTGACAAGGAGGTAAAGCAGCTGTTACAGAGAGCCAACCCAGGCCGTGGTGGGAGGAGGGGAAGCCTAGGAAATCCCATTTAAATTCTCGTGTTATAATGAAAAATGCTCCAGTGTACTCTTCCAAGATAACATAAGTCCAACTCTAAATGTGGTAGCTTTCTCCCAGATCCAGTGATAATTAGGTTGCATTAGACATCATGAGCGGTGACGTCTTCCCGGAAAATAGAATGCCAGGCTGTAGACACCACTTTCCAGCACTGTACCAAACTCAGTAAGAATTCAGCGAATTAAACACTAACTGCTTTAAACAGAGCTAACAAAAGCATTGCGTACCAAAAGGCCTGGACTCTAAGGGGTGCGCTCAGTGACTCTCAGTACCAGGTGTCTTAGAATTTAAATAATCCCAAGCGGTGATGAGGTGGTTGTGTTTAATCCTCTGCTGGAAATGTGGCTTCCTTAAATATCTGACTTCTGGGTCTGCACCAACTCAAAACAACTAAGAACAAAAGCTACATGTTCAAATGCTAGCTCCTTCTCCATCTTCTTCTAACATAAGGGTAACTCCAATTTTCAAATATTCATATATATTTTTCACATATAATATAAATTTACAAATATTCACATATTATATATATTATTACTATATATAATATATAACATATATTATTTTCCCTGTGTACTGGGGGGTTAGACCTAGGGTCTCACAAATGCTAGGCTAGTGTTCTAAAACTTAGCTACATCAAGGTGTCCAAACTTTTTTTTTAACCTTTTGATTTTAAGACTATCTTTAAGTTATAGCCCAGGCAGTCACTGAACTTGCAATCCTCCTGCCTCAACCTTCTGCAGAGCTGGAATAGAGGTCTTCACCATCATTCCAGCAGTGTTTTCCTAATCGAAAGCCTTTATTTGAAAAAATATAGTCGCAGTACGGTGAACAGCAAAATTGGATATATAATTGTTGTGCCGTAGGACCAGTGAGGTGGCTCAGGGAGTAAAGGCACTTGTCACCAAGCCTGACAGCCTGGCTTTGTGCCCTGGGATCCACTGTTGGAATTACAAAGCTAACTCCTGCAAGCTTTCCTCTGACTTCCATACATGAGGTTACACATGCACACACACACACACACACACACACACACCATGTAATTTGTAAAAAAGTTTTTAAAATGTATATGTTATACAAGCCGGTGTTCATATTTTAAACTGATGTGCAAAAGATGGCAACTATGTTGAGCATGTCAAAAACTAATTCAGGATATTAAGGAGATACAAGAACTAGCCCTCCCATATACAGTCATGTACCTCTTAACAGGGAGAATTGTGTTAAACAATTTCATACACTGCACTTCACAAACTGGAATGACTAATATCACTACATGATGTAATCTTATACCTCTATCCTACACCGTGTGATCTCTCATTGACCAAATGCAACTAGGCAATAACTATCTACATAAATAACTAAGTATCATACCCTTGAACATTATGCAAAATGTGAAAGTCACTTAAATGCCTGATAAAAGAAACTAAATGTTCATAAATGAATACAGTGTTTATCTGAGAAAACATTAACACTCGTGGGGTTTGATGACCATCATCCAAGATCTTTTAAATTGCTAAATCTACAGATAAATACTGAGTCCCAGAGATGGGTGAAAGGAATTACAATTACCCTGGCTAGATGGGGTGTAGGGTGCTACTCACTGATACCTCACTTCCCCATCCTCTTAGGTACCACCATTAACATAGTTCCCTAATACTGCACACAGATACAGTAAAAACATAATGACCTATCCTGAAAGGCCATTGAGAGTGCAATAATTTGTAATGGGAGTTCAAGATAAAGAATATTCTTAGTATTTTCTTCTGTTGTGGGGCACGAAAGAGAGCCTTTGATAGGACAGAATACAAGCCAGTGAGGAAAGGATAGGTGATTTGCATGTATAGCTATATACCAAAGGCAGGCAACAAACCTGCCATGATGTAGCATTAGACACCAGGGAATTCAAAATCTAAGAGTTCAACAGTCATTTTCACACACATATGCACACAAAAAAATTGACATTATTTAATAAGATCATGGAAGACTTCCAATCTGTGACTCTAAGAACTCTGTCTTTGTATATCATCTTATCTATATTATCCATGGTGGTCATATCTAGGGTCATATCTAACTTCCTCGTTTTACAATAGAGGACCTTAGTATCCTGCACAAAATAATAGTGGGGGGAGTTGGTCCTCTTTTGAACTGAGACATGTTGGTTTTATTAAAGCAGGTTGGGCCTGCATTCTTTCTTTACTATTATTACAGGTAGACTTGACAGCACAAGACCATGTGTGTGTGTGTGTGTGTGTGCGCGCGCGCGCACGCGCTTGCTCTGCTGTTGAGGAAACACTGTTAAACGAGGTCTGTTTTACCTGCCGGGCAGTTGCACTCTGAAGGTGCCTCTCTGGCCATCCTTATTTTAGCCATGTGTTCATAGGATTTCTGTGGGAAAAGCAGAGGTATTAGCACAATCATCAGTAGCGCTGACGAGAACTGGACTCTTAGGGACTCTCTGGCTACATGCCCGATTTCCCAGCATTCGATAGCTTGCATAAGGAATATTTACATACGTACTTGGACTCTAATCAAAAAGTAACTGAATCCAAGTCCTAAAATAAGACAGTGACCACTGACATGATAGCAGGATTGCAGGGTTTAGCTAATATCTTTCTCAAGTCTCCCATTTCCACCACCTTCTCCTCTGACCCAAACATAGGCAATCAGTGCAAAGCCTGGCAGTGGAACACCGCAGGGCTGAAGATAAGGTGGGCCAATAGCACACTTGTGAATAGCAACTGCTACACAGCCTCTCTATTGGAAGTAAATTCCTCAAAAAAGCCCCTAACTTGAGTTGAAACGAGCCTTGAAGATAATGTGTTTCCTTTCAACTCTCAGCGTTAATGGCTCTGCATTCTTCAATATCTGCACAGCATTCTTTGCCAAATAGAAAACTTTTTAAGTGTTCGAACATGAAAAGATTCAAAGGGTGAAATTTATGACTTTGGATCTGTATAGAATTGTTTCACTTGAAAATGATTATCGTTTGTATATTAATAACACTTTCTAACCTTTACCTGGGAAGGCGATAGGAGATCTTACGTCTCTAACGAATATTCTCCGTAGAACTGAGAGACAAGAGACTCCAGAAAACTGAAAGAAATGAAATGCTGGACCCCACACTCCCACTACCCAGGCCACCCTTCCCTCTTTTAGACCTCCATACATGTTTAGCATGCAAGAACTGCGGAACAGTGAGGGAAGGGTTCAGCTACAGACTCGGTATCAATCAATATTCAAGCTTCTTAAGACACACTCCGTACTCGGTAACCACAGTCAAACCAACTATGCATCCAGTAAGGGTTGAAGTTAGCCCTGCACACAGGACTCACAGCTGTGCCAAACAGTATCCACGTGCAAAATACCCCCAACCTTTCACACCTGAGCCAAGAGACGCTCCACTTTCTCCTGAACCATAGCCTTCAGCTCATCCATGGTGTCAGGCAGCGGACGAAAGGAAGGGGTTCCTTTGGCAGATTCAAGAGCGGCAATCCTCGCCTGGAGGTCGTTGGTTTTCACCCCAAGATACAAGCAAAACACCACGGCAACCACTGACAAGAGGGTCGCCAGGGCCGCGCACGAGGCCATAGTGCCGGCACAATGCTGTCCCAAAGGGCGCAGATCTTCTGATCCAGGCTCTCGTCCCCCTCCTTTTCCTGCAAGCTTCTTCAACATCGTGGCGGGGTCGCCAGTCTCCAGAACGCCTTCCACCCTCTACCTCCTCCAATAATCTTAGAAGAGGAAGGGCCGATTCCCCCAAAGTTCAGTCCCTGCGGCTGCACAACTAGTTGGGGGAGTCGGAGCCCCGGGTCGGAGGTGGACCTGAGATTGGCTCGGCGTCCGGATCAGCAGGCGTGGACCATTCTGCTGATTCTCCCCTTCCAGCTAAGAGTGAAGAGGACCTCCGGCAGGGGATTGTGTGGCGCCGGGGGTCACAGCTAAAAATCAAACCCACCAGGGCAGCTCTTCTGACCCCTCGAGATCCTACACCTCCTTAGTGGTCCCCCGCGCAGAGGNGCAGGGTTCGCTGGTCCCTCTCCCTGCTCCGACCTGTTGCGTCTGCCTGCCTATCTCTACCTATTCCGGGGCTTTCCACGGGCCGACCTGTCTCCCACCTGGATCAGTTCAAGGCCGAAAAGAAAAATAAATGCAGAGGGACGCGGCGAGAGCGCGGTCCCCGAGAGGTGGCAGAGGGATAGAAGAAAGAGAAGAATCGAACGACCCAAGCAGCAATCGCTAGCCGTGAGGCCCCAGAAGTAGCTCAGCAGCCTCGCGTGTGCGAGCCTTAAATACCCCGGGATGCTCGCGTGTGAGACAGTGCGCGCGCGCCTCGAGCACAGCCCGCCCCCTCCCGCAGGAGCCTCCTTATTAGCATAATGTATTCACCTTCGCCCAGCCCGCCTGGACCCACGAGAGGGCGGGAGCGCGGGTGGGAGCGGAGCGGGAGGTCCCTATTAGCATAATATATGCAAATAGCTTCAGCAGCCNCCGTGATTGGAGAGGAGCTTGGAGACCCTTCCCCTCCCGCCACCGTGTAACTTCAGCGTCCCCTAAGGCCACCTCTCCGGCCTTAGCCAGGGGCCGAATCGAGGTCTGCTGCTCAGAGCGACTTATACCGGCTTAGCCCAGCGCCCCCTCTTTACTTGGGTTAAAAAATGGAGGGATGGCCTCCTGGAGGGGAGAACGGGAGCAGAAACACCCCAGCTCCCCAGCTCCTCACTCAAAAGCAGCCGCAGGAGCTCCTCCATCTAACCCTAGTGCGATGTTTTCCCTCCTTCAGTTCTTTCCCACATGCCCAGAGGCAAAGTGTCTGGCTGACGTCTGCAGGGTACCTTCCCACTTCCCTTCCTTCCCACGCCTTGCAGCAGATTCTCCAAGCGACAGGGGAAGCTTTCTCGCCCCTCCCCCGTTTCCTCTTGTCTTGATGCTGTTTCCCCCAGCTCTGGGTTCCTACTCTATACTAGGGTGCTAATGTGTTTTCCTGATTCCCTGGTTTGTGGGATTGAAAGGGGGAGTGCTTGAGGCACACACATTTCTCAGGATTTAAGAAAGAGCAAAGAATGAAGTCAATTTTTCCTCTTCCTTGACTCTCAGCTTGCTCTTCCCTCTGGATCAAATTGCAAAGTCTTTAATGGGATTATTTCCCCCCTAAATTGATAACAAGTAGCATTTTTGCATCCAACTGACTTGGGAGAACAAAATAACCCTTAACTCTAACCTCTGAAAGACCTTCCTCATTACCTTCTCATCTTAAGAAACTGTGTTTTTCCTATCCTCCTCAATTTAACCACGCTAACCTCAATAAGTTGCTCACTACTGTAATCAATGAACGAAATACTGTACCGAGCGGCGCTTTCTCGCGTGTGCAAACTGAAAGCGCCAAGGGAGAGCCGGGGTAAAGACAGGACAGCAGCTGAACGTCTGTTCTAGACAGGACAGGGATGCTGCATCTATGAAGTCTCAACAAGTGGTCGCCTAAACAGGACCTCGAGACCTGAACCACACCACCAGAGTCAACAGGCCAGCCTGGATGGGGAAGCTTGCACAAGGTACCAGCAATCAATGGCTGCTGGAGAAAAATCAGTTTTTTTCAGAGACCAACCCTAAGTGGTCATCTCCAAATGCATATACATCTGAGAAACACTAAATGGACTCAGTAAGGTGTGTGTGTGTGTGTGTGTGTGTGTGTGTGTTGGGGACTGATCCAGACTAAGTCTGTTCTCCACCACTGAGTTATACCTCCAGCCCAAATTTTGAATATGCCAATTCTTTCCATATTCCACTTAACCTCCATTGCTTTGTTTGTTTGTTTGGTGGGTGGTGGTGGTGGTGCTGCTGCTGCTGCTGCTGGCGTTTAGCAAACCTTTTTTTGGCCAGGCCTCTCAATGTTTGCTCACCCCTTGAGTCCCGTATTATGCTATCTTTCCTCCTAAGTATACTCTCCCCAGTAGAATTCCTATTTATCATATTTTAGCTACTGAGCAATAAATGTATATACCAAACCCAAACCTCCTGAGTCTTGAATCACACAGCCAACCATTTGACACTCATAGATCACTGACACTTACAACTTAACCTATGTTATTCCTCCAAGCTCTGCTCATTCCCCATTTTCCTGCTCAGTAGGAGCTGTCCTGACTTCTCACCCTCCTCTCCATGCTACCCTAAATTCCTTCAATTGCCTCCGTCATCCTTAGACTGTAAACCTTAATGTCTCAGACGTCCCTGGCTTGTCCCTGCCATCTTACCAAATGTATTGTTCATGCTGTCCCTCAGCAGACCAGTTTCTAGAAATATACAAAGAGAATAAAGTTCTTTCAGTTCAGACAGGCACAGTTTCCCACTCCGATGCCAATTTTCCATTTTCCATTCTGATGCCAACAGCAGGGCACACAGTTCTTATGGATGATGTCGTTTTCTGTGGAAGCTCTCCTAAGCTCTTAGAATGATCAGATCTCACTGGAGAGATGGAGTTGGAATTCTGTGGATTTGAGGCCTTTATCCAGAGGATTAGGTTTGCTTTATGTCTCTGGTGGGCATGATATCTCAGAAACGTGCCAGCCATTAGCACTAAGATTTCAAGACCCAGAAAGTTCTCTGCATCAAGCTCAAAGAATGCATGGATCAACAAGGCTGTGTGCTCTGAGCCATGTTGTTCTATAGAGTTGACAGAACATTGTTGCTTTGACTGCTGCATGGAGAAAGATACAAGAAAAGGTTAACATAGCTCTAAAAATTCTATGGTTCTGCTGACGCCAATTTGCCTATGACTCGTATCAGCACCAGCAAAAGGCAAACAGCTGGTTGATGATCAGGACTATGATGCAAAGAAGAATACTGTGCACATGTTTACAAAACACACACACACACACATGGGGGCGGGGGGTAGGTGCATGCCCCAAGCTCCAAACATTTGTAGATGAAGTTAAGGATCTTAAGATGGAAATATTTTCTATGAAACGTAAGGGTCCGTATAAAACAGAAGCAGAATTTCAGAAGGAGAAGAGATATGTCAACCGGAAAAGGGGTTCTGGGTGCAAATACTGTCTGTGAAGATGGAAGAGGGCTAACGCCTCAATTCTAGAAACAAGAAGGAGTAAAGTGGGTTCTCCTCTACAACATCTAAAGGAAAGCAGCTCAGCCAACACCTGGAACTGAGGAACTCTGACCACCAGAACTGTAATTACTGGTTTGTTTTGTTTTGTTTTAGCTTGCTAAGTTTGTAGTTATATGTTCTGATGACAAAATAACAATAATCAAAATCACAAGGAAACAGTCTTTATTTGTACAGACAGCATCAGAAGTTGCCCTGGAACCACCCTAAGGCCTAAAAGGCTAAGAAGTCACGCGATACTGAGTTCCTACACCCCAAGGATTTGTGTGTTGTCTACACGTTGGTGTATTGCCTAAGAAAAACTCAAGAATTCCTACACCCCAATGATTTTTGTGTTGTCTGCACGTTGGTGTATTGCCTAAGAAAAACTCAAAACTTCCTACATCCCAAGGATTTGTGCAAAATAAATGTGTTCTGTTTTTTTGATGCCTCATGGAACGAGGCAATAACAGTCACTCTCCTCCTTGTTCCTATTGACAGAACCGAGACACTCACCCAGAACTCATATAACTGCTGGAATTGCGGACACCAATCTTCAGGTCATAAAGTATGAGGAAGAAATAAGACCTCTGACCCACAGGCATGGCGAAAAGATAAAATGAAAAGGAAAGTGACTGGGAACAAAAGCAACAAAACGGAAAAAATGGTTTGGATGAACAATGAGTTACTTTATAATTTAAGAAGGTATGATCTATTCCCCCAAGCCTCAAGCAGCTGATTGATAGTGTGTGTAACGCATAGAAGAAATCTGCACATATTTCGAATTAGAACTGCTCACATATATTTAGAAAGATTATTGACATATGAGAGTTGCTTGGATAATCCTATTTTTTTCATGCGGGTATAATTACATTTTTAAAAAAGACTTCAGTTTGGGTTTAAAATACCTTTCAACGTCATTAACTTTTGAGACTAAATTTCTAGAACCCTGGCTTTGGCCACTGTTGCCAGCAAATTTATCCAGCCGGAGCACACATACCCGGAGATTCCTGCCTTTCTCTGTACACCCGCACCACCTGTTGTAACCTCTAAGTATCTTAATAAAGAAAATGATGGGATAAATTGCACATGGCATCACGTGCCACTCTTAAAAACTTCAGAGGAGAGCATGGGCCCACATGGTCGCCTTGCAGGAAGGCAGTTTCACAAAGAGAGCGGAGCAAGCTGGAGAGAGTTGAGAGGGCTGAAGCTTACAAGACACGGCTCCTCTCAAGCCAGGCAAGTTTCAATAAATCACAAACAAATTATAAATATCTTTCAGGGCAGACCAGTAGAAAAGACGTACTTGGCTCCGAGTGACAGCTGAAAAATTCCCTTTCAGGCAGATCAAGGAACTGATCCCATTTGCACAAGCCTGGTTAAGCAAGGGGCTTACAGCTGTATGAATCCAATAATCTGGACTGTGCATACCCTCTCAGTTCCCTGGGCTCTGTGAAGCCAGTGTTCACTTTGTTGTTCTCTCACATTTGGAGGGAGGGAATTCTCTTCTTAAAGTTTAAATAGCCATGTATTAAACCTACCTGATGGATTTTTCTCTAAAATTCACCGGTTACATTGCTGAGGAAAGCAAGGGCGTGTGCTTTGTCAAACTTCCTAACTCATCTTTTTCATGTGATGCCATACGAACAGACATGCTCACGTCATTGAGTCAGCCCACAGCTGAGAGCCTAGAAATCAAGGACATTACCCAGTCTTGCCAATTAATAGTTGAGAGGCTGAGAATAAATGACTTAGCTTCTTTGTACTTGGGTTTTCTTCATCTATAAAATAAGGATAATAATTAACTAACCATGAGGATCTTAGACTAGGAGAAAATGGCATAGGAGAAAATGTGTGCAGAGGCATAACATAATGGTAGGCATTAAGTGGAGTAGATGTTTTGGTTCTTATTGACACTACTATTCTTTTTTTGACACTACTATTCTTACCACTTTGAAAGTGCCAGTGTACCTAACCACACACACTGGAAGGCAAAAACAATACCCAGGCTTACACTGATTTTTTTTCATTTCTATACCACAATTTCAGTCCTACTTTAGTTTAAAAGAACAGGGTAGCCTCGGGCCCACCTTCCAGTTGTTGGATTATTTGAGACATTCCCTATTCCAAACAACTCTTGGTATATCTTACATCATTTTTGATCTGTTGCACCTAGTCTAGAATGTCATATAAATAAAAGCATGCATTATATGTTCTAAAATGTCTGGAATCTTTTTTTAACATTTATTTATTTATTATGTATACAATATTCTGTCTGTATGCC
>LOJH01053593.1:0-12166 GCA_001685095.1 Ellobius talpinus
ACACACAGACAGAATATTGTATACATAATGAATAAATAAATAAATATTTAAAAATAAAATTAAATTAAATTAAATTAAAAACTAAAAAATTCTCTTGAGTAGTTTTCAGTCTCTTTAAGAGCTTTATAGCAAATGACTGTCCATGCCTGTGGGCTTAGTGTTAGTTTAAATGGTTCAGAATTTGTAGCCTAAAATAGACTCAGCCCCTATCTCTAGAATGAACCGTTTTTTTTTTATTATTTTTTTTAATTAAATTACTACTTGGCCCATTAGCTCTAGCTTCTTTTTTTTTTCAGACACTTTTTTATGAATGAACCGTTTTTTAAAAAATAAAAATTGCATTTACTTGTTAATTTGTGTGTGGAAGGTATGTGTTGAGGTCTGAGAACAGCCTGCAGGAGTCAGTTCTCTCCTTGCTCCATGTGAGTCCAGGGAATCAAACACTCAGCTTGTCTGGTGAGCAGCAAGCACCTTGACACTCTGAGCTCTCTGGGTGCCCAGAGCTAACCAGTTTTCCCTGTTCTGTACACTGCCTTCTCCTAGCCCCCTTCTTCTGTAAATATTCATCTTCTCAAGTTTTAAATCTCCCCTTGCCTATGTATAAACCATCTCTCCTCAAAGTATTCTTGTACGTGCTGAAGTTGCTGGTCATTCAGGCAGGAGAAATGACTTTTCTGTGTGGCAGAGCCCCATCCACTTTCTCCTCCTCCAGAAGATCAAGCCTTAACTGTTCCATTGGCAAGTTTGTTCATCTGTTCTCGGAAGCACTTGCTTGAAGTCACCTCTTCCATGCCCAGTTGAGGTGACGTGTTATTCTGAGTGGTTTTAGGGTGGTGGGTGTCACCTGCAGTCTCAGGGGATTGTTGTTACTCTCTCGTCTAAGCCAGTGTCTAGACCTAAGTTTGGCTTATTGCTGAATGGCAGAATGTGTTTTCCTTTGTTCTTTTTTTTAAAAAGATTTTTTATTTTGTGCACCTGAAGGTTTTACCTGTATGCATATGTATACACCATGTGATCTTCTGGAACTGGAGTTACATGTAGGTGCTGGGAACTGAACTGGGGTCCTCTGGAAGAGCAGTCAGTGCTCTCAACTGCCAAGCCATCTCCAGCTCTGATAGTAACTATTCTCCAGGAACTGGTCAGCTCATACTGTTGTTCCTCAGTGTGTGTCGTTGACTTTCAGGTGTCAGGTGCTTTAGGTGTCATTGTCATCCTTATAAGTCTTTTTAAATTAGTTTTTTTAACTAGGTGGTGGTGCACACCTTTAATCTCAGCATTCGGGAGGCAGAGACAGGCAGATCTCTGTGAGTTTGAGGCTAGCCTGGTCTACAGAATGAGTTCCAGGACAGCCAGAGCTACAACAGAGAAACCCTGTCTCTAAAAAACAAAACCAACCCCCCAAAAACCCAAATAGAGCAGTGGTCCTCAACTTTCCTAATGCTGCGACTCTTTAATACAGTTCTTCATGTTGTGGTGACCCCCAACCATAAAATTATTTCGTTGCTACTTCATAACTATAATTTTGCTAACTGTTATGAATCATAATTGAGTCTGATATTCACTGTTGGGGTCGTGACCCCCAGGTTGAAAACCACTGAAATAAATGATAGACTTCTGGTGAACAATATCAAATGGTGCTGTGTTAAATCACAGCACAGCACAAAGAGAAAGCCATGCTTTAAAGATTGTTTTCCGGCCTGGGGGTATAATTTAGTAGCAGTGTGTTGGCCTAGCATGCTTGAAGCCTTAGGTTCAGCCCCTAGAACCAAACAACAGCAACAAAACGTTTTGAGCTCTAGGTAGTAACTCATGACTGTTATCCCAGCACTCAGGAGGCAAGATGGCTGATTGTTACGAGTTAAAGGGCAAGCTTCCCAGGACTACAAAACAAGACCCTGCCTCAAAAATCTCACTCAACAAAATGGTTTTAGCAGATAACGACAGTGCACCAAGCCTGACAACCTGAATTCCATACCAGGACCCATAACGGAAGGAGAGAACTAACTCCTGCACATTGTTCTCCCACACTCTCCAACAAATATATACTTTTTTTCAAAACTTCCCCACCCCACCCCCATTTTTTTTTAATCTTGCCAAAATTTTTTACAAATATTCCTGGTAGACATTTTTTACACTACAAAATAATAATACTTAAAAGAGCTCTCTTTCTCTCTTTTTTGTGAAATTGTAGGCTCAGGCAAGTGTGGAGGCCCACTGCCTATAGACCCACCCCCCAACAGACAGGCTTGGGGAGACTCTAGTACAGATCCAGCTGCAGCTGCATAGCAAAGCTTGGCTCAAAAAGGAGAAAAGAAAGAAAGCACGGCCATCCCAGAGCAGCACTAAGCGTTGCACATCCCTGGGAGTTAATTCCCCATGAACCGTGACCTGCAGCAGCCACGCCCTTGGGTGCTGTGACTCTCAGAGCAGATGGTTTTCTTTTTTTCTACCAACCTTCAGGGGTCTGTTTTCTTGGTTCTCATTTATTATTTTTATTTTATGTGTATGGGTGTTTTGTCTGCATGTATATCTATGCATTCACAGAAGCCAGAGAAGGGCACTGAAGTCCCGGGAATGGGAGTTACCAGCATTTGTGAGCTGCCAGATTGGTACTGGGATCAAACCTGGGTCCGCTGGCGGAGTGAAGAACAATTGCTCTTGACTGCTGAGCCCTTTCTCTGTTCCCTGCTTTCATCCTAAAGGAACAGGCTGTTTAAGTTATTCTGCCTTTAAAAAGAAAAGATTTTTTTTAAACTTGGATATGCTGTTGTGTTGAATGCCCAGGGGCCAGAAAGTGCAGTTTCCCTTGGAGTTGGAGTTGTAGGTGTTTGTAACCCACTTGACAAGGCTGCTGTGATCTAAGCTCAGGTCCTCTGACACAGATGTAAGTGCTCTTGACTGAGTCTTCTCTTAGTGCTTCATTTAAACTGTTACTAAGGGAAAATATCAGACACTGTGGCAGAGCAGAGACGGAGACACCTTTTCATCAGTCCTCTAGGGCCTGAGAGGGCCATGTGCTGGCCCCACAGTGTCCTCAGGAAGGCGTATTTCCTCTCATGTCCTTAGGCTCCCTGATTGTGCCCCCACCTCTTTCGGTTTCTTTGTGTGCTTCAGCTAGTTTCTGTTTTGTTAATGTCTTCAAATATGCCTTGTTTTCTATACCTGATCTCCTTTCTCACTTGCTATACCTGATGCTATTGCTGTGCCTCTCAGCCAATCCCTGCTTCCCCTGCAGGGCAAAGGAGTATGAGCTCCACAAGGCTCCAAGCCTTTCTCACCCAGCTTCTCATTCTCCCTCACTGGTACAGTGCTCATGAAGGAAGATTAATAAAAACTTAGAGACAAAAATTGGGGGGGTTCAACCTGAAGGTCAGAAAAGCAAAACAGCCAGCCACTGGCTCTTTTACCTGATCTCAGTCCGAAATGGCAATGCTGCCTCCAGGAATCTCAGAATGAGACTGCAACTGAGAGCTGCCTCCTCTGTTTTATATTCCTCTCTAGTGCCTTTAAAGGCATGTACCACCCAGTTTTTATGGCAACTAGTGTGGCTCCTGGGATTAAAGGTGTGTGTTACCACTGCCTGGTCTGTAAGGCTGACCAGTGGGGCTGTTTTACTCTCTGATCTTCAGGCAGTCTTTATTTATTTGTTTGTTTGTTTGATTTTTGTTTGTTTGTTTTTTCGAGACAAGGTTTCTCTGTAGCTTTGGAGCCTGTTCTGGAACTAACTCTAGTAGATCAGGCTGGCCTCGAACTCACACAGATTCACCTGCCTCTGCCTCCTAAGTGCTGGGATTAAAGGTGTGCGCCACTACTGCCCAGCCAGTCTCTTTATTTATTAAAATACAAATGAAACTCCACCACATGCTCAGGCACATTTATTTGTTGAATGGGTAAGGCTTCACAATGAATCATTTAACCTCGAGTTACAAGTAAACTTGGTGGGTCCTCAGAGTTCACATGGAAGACAGACACCAAAGCCATCCTCATTTTGCCCTAGCCTAAGCTGTTCCATAGCTAATAGCCATTAAACACCCTGAGGAGGGCTGGCAGGCACAGCAGGTAATTGAATTGAAACACTACACCTAATTACATAATTGATCAAATACAGAAACATAATGCAGTCAGTTTTCCACAAATCCAATAATGAAAATATGGGTTTTACTACCTATAAAAATTGATTGAGGGCTGGAGAAATGGCTCAGAGGTTAAGAGCATTGCCTGCTCTTCCAGAGGTCCNCAGGCATACATGCAGACAGAATATTGTTTACATAGTAAATAAATAAATAAATGATTGATTGATTCTGTTTTTGACTTACACAAATTAAAATGGCACAGTAGGGGCAGCCTATAAATCCAGAGGCCTTTGTGGGATTCTGAGATGTTACCCCAAAACACTAAATACTCATGGTGAGTGTCACAACTCTCACTGCCTCCCTGCCCCCCACTTTCTGCTTGTTTACAGAATGTTTTCCTTTCAAGATAGAGTTGAAATTTTCAAGTATTTTCTAGAAATTATAAAGTACTGCTTTTGTTAAGCACCACTGTCCTTGTGTTTTCCTTTGACACTCCTGTTATATTGTGTACCTTTTCCCTGCAGGGAGCCTTCCTGCTGTATCACTGAATTCTCTGGGGTCTCCATCTCTCCGTCTCCCCACGCCTGCATCTCCTACCTCCTTATAACGTACTCCACTTACACTGAGACACTCAAAACCCAGTCCTCCTCCCAAAGTTCTTGACTTCTTCCATTTCTTACAGCATGTTATGTTCTTGTGTGGGGTTGTATGTTGCCAGTACTATACCGTATGGCTTTTTAGTGGCAGGTCCTATCTCACAGGCATTCATATGTCTCAGCATCCCTAGGACCTGACATAGATTCCAGCATATAGTACACTAAAACCATTACAGTTCTTGGACTTTGTGTCTCCTTTAATGTGAGGTAATGCATTGCTGGTAGTCTGAACAAGAAGCGAAGGTAGTGGCCATTGCTCTATTTGGGCTCTCTGGTTTATAGATTAGATTTCTGAATTCTGGATTACCATGGTTTGTTTTCTTTTTTTTTAAGCTCAAATTCCCATTGTGGAGTGGTAGCATTTGTTCTGTCCTCTTGTTTATTTCTCTGGCTCTTTGAATCACTGCATGTCCTGGACCCACTGAGTCATCTGAATTAGACAAAAACTTTCTGCAGAACTGAGCGTAACATTTTTTTTATTAAAAACAAAAACAAAAAAACCACGAAAATGACTGGGCAGTGGTGGCGCCTTTAACCCCAGCACTCGGGAAGCAGAGGCAGGTGGATCTCTGTGAGTTTGAGGTCAGCATGGTCTACAGAGTGAGTTCAGGACAGGCTTCAAAGCTACAGAGAAACCCTATCTCAAGCCCCCAAAAAACTGAATGATACTGGGGCTCTGCTAGTTAGCTCATACAGCATGTGTGGGTTCCATTGTTAGTCCTGCAAAAACAAGAGCAAAGTGAAGGAGTTCATTCAACCCACAGGTCACTAATTAGAGCCACCCAGTGTCATTTAGAAGTTTTCCCTGGGTCTGCACTTTGAGTTTTTAGCAAGCTGTTCTAATTTAGGCCTGCTTCCTGAAGTTAGAACCCAGCTCAGTCAAGGGAATTTTCATGGCTCTGTCATATTTGGAAACCTCACCTCACCCTGTGACCAGCCAGCTTGTCCAGTAGAGCAAGCAGTACCTCCAGGCTAAGACAGTTTCTTGCCCCCACTTGAGATCTCATCACCCTGCTCTCTTTCTACTTTTCAGCAGAAGTAGTATCCATGTCTCCTATAGCCCTCTCCTTTTAAGCAGAGACAGATACCCAGAAAAACCCATGTGACCACCCCTTACAAGGTCTCTAATGAGCAAGCAAACCAGAAGAATGTAAACACTGATTGATTAAATTATTAAAATTACTTAAATTATCAAATTAATTAAATTATTGAAAGATATTTTTAAAGTTTCCCATGGTCTTCTGAGGTCAGCGTTCTGTTTTGTGAGCTGTGGCCCCCAGATCTCTCTTCCACATCTAAGAAATGTCACCTGATAATCTAACTTGAGAATGCTGGTGTTTTACTGGTGTCAACATCGGTTGTGCAGTCAATGAGCAAGAACTGAACAGTCTGTGCTCAAGGCAGGATCGAGACCTGTTTTTCTCTAATTCCACACAGACACGTCTTCGGCCTCTGAGGATGAGGGCTCTCTGAGACGCCAGGCTGCGCTCTCTGCTGCCCTGCAACAAAGCTTGCAGAATGCCGAGTCCTGGATCAACCGCTCAATCCAGGGATCGTCCACCTCTTCATCTGCATCTTCTACGCTGTCCCACGGAGAGGTCAAAGGAACCAGTGGGTCTCTAGCTGATGTATTTGCCAATACCCGAATAGGTAGGAGTTGATCTACCCAAGAAACCCACCTAATGTTTCATATGGCACCCCAGTATCCTGGAAACAGTTTATGATTGTGTTAGATTTTCAATGTGGCCTAAAATATATGATCACAGAAAACAGTTCATGAGGCAGAGAAGGAAGCGCCAGCTATATATTTGTTGTAGGGGTAATAGGTATCATCAACATTATTGATACAAATGTTGCTCACCTGAAGCCATATCTATTTCTGTAAGCAATACTGAAACTGCAAAATATAACCCCAGTCTTAGTACGGGTTTATGCCAGAAGAGAAATAGTCCCTCTGTCAAGAGCTACTAAACCTCAGAGTTCCCAGAAATATCATCTATATTCCATAAAACAGAACATATTTAATCTGAGTAAATTCTACACTAAGCCATTGTTGGCAAGGCCTTTTGTCTCTGGCCTAAAGACTGGGTTTTTGTTGCTTGCTGTGGTGATGTTGCTGCATGAGAAGTGCGCAGGCTGTGGGGAGGCACACCAAGCCGCTGGCTGCTGCTGGTGCTGTTGTATGGTGTCTAGCTGTTGCTTGGCTCTGCTTTATGTATTTGTGAGTTTTATCCCCCCCCCAGGTCTCTGCTTTACTTCTTGGCAGTACCAGTTGCACTAAGTCATGGCCTAATGCTGCTTCTGCTGTCGTACTCCTTTTCCTGGATGACCAGTCAGTTTTTGTTGTCCACTTGTCGTCTCAGTGACCTTCCTGTATCACTTTATATAATATTTCAATTTGATTTTTGAAAAGAAAAGGCTGGAAAATTATAGTTTAAGGTTATACATGTTAATGATGATAGTTACCTTGTAGATATGATTGCCACATTAAAAAGCCACACGTCACTATTGTGACCCATCCTGCACTTTTTGCTCTACTCTGTATCCCTGAGCCTCCCAGTGCAGCCGTACACAGATGGGTATTTTCCCCACTACCCTGTCACAGGCAACAAGCAGCTAAGCTGTGGTTGGGAGCATTTGTTAATGAATATGTCTAAAAGAAAGTTTTCCACTTGAGAAAGAAATCCAAATACCTTTTTACATTGTCTGGATTTTATTAAGGTGATTTCATGTGGCTTCCTATTTTTCTGTTAATTTTTTTTAGTTGAGTTGCAGAAACCATCATATCCAGTATTACTGCTTTTGGATGTTAGCGCCTATGGAAGTAATTTCTGTTCCTTAAAAAAGGCTATAATCTACAGGGTGTGGTGGTTTATACCTTTAATCCCAGCATTCAGGAGGCAGAGGAAAGCAGCAGAGGCAGGTGGATCTCTGTGCAAAGCCAGCCTGATCCCATAGTGAGTTCCCGGACAGCCAGGGCTATGCAGAGACCCAGCCTCAAAAGAAGAGAGAAGACTGTAATTGAATGGATCACACATTGGTGTTGCACCTTGGTGTACAATCTAGATTTAGATTAGAGCACATAGAGATTTGACTTTGATTTTGTATAAAGCAAACTGTCCTAAATGTAATTAAATAACTACCTGCTTTTCTTAGCATTGAAAGATGTTAAACATGAACATCTTCTATATAATTATGCTATTCTTGCGATTTTATAGTATACCACTGTTTTTCTATGCCTTAGTTTATTTAGCCACTTCCTTATTTTGGACAACGAAATCCAGTGCTGTCCTCTTACAAAAACTGCTCAGATGGACATGCTGGATTAAATAAAAAAATATATAAAATATACAGTTCTAATTGGGTGTGGTGGCACACACCTGTAATCCCAGCATGTAAAAGGTTGAGACAGAATTAAGGCCAGCCTAAGATACATAGTAGGATCCCTTCTTGAAAAACAAAATGAAAAACAGGGCTGCATGTGGTTGCTCACACCCTTAGTCCCAACACTTTAAGAGGCTGAAACAGGAAGATCAGAAAAAGAGAAAAACTTAATGCTTTTTTTTGCCACATTATACCACATTGGACTCACACCAGTTATTTTTCAGTCTTTAAAAAGTATTATTTATAAAACTAATACTCATGGACCTTTGAAACACAGATCCCTTTCTCTTAAATTGATCTTAGAAATTACATTTCCCCCTTTTAATTCCTTTCAGTGGACCTTGATTATTTTATGTCATACGGTTTGTGTCCTCTAATTTCTTTCTGCATAAGATGTTTTCTAATTTTTTTGTGTGTGCGGTAGCTTCATTCAGTAGCTTTTTTTCCAGCCCACAGCACTCCTGTTCTCATACCAGCTTACTTTCCACGGACACTGAGCCAGATAGTGCGCACCTGTAGTCCCAGCACTTGGAAAGCAGAGGCAGAGGGTCAGCTGACCTGGCTGATGAGACCCTGTCTCAAAAAATTCCAAAGAACTTTTCCATGAAGTAGCATATGTGGGGAACCTTGCCGGACAGTGAGTTCAGCTTAACTCTGGGCTGTCTCATCAAAATTAGAAGTAGGCTATTTCGTTTTCCTTCCTTTGAGAATATGGGTCTCTGACCCACTCTAAGCCACTGTTCTGATTTGGTAGAACTGGAAACATCCCAGATAAAACATGACATACAGAAGTGTTCAAGAACCTAGAGAACTAGTAGAATTGGACCTTACTCACTTTGATTCCATTTTGAAGTGACTTTTACAAACATTGAATTCCTATTATCCACTCTGTATAGAAAATAATGTTTTTGAGAAACATTGGCTATGTGATTTGATCTAATAACTAAATCTACTCAGATTTTGAGAATTATGTCTTAGAAAGCTATGCTCTGGTTTACCTTCATTTTCCTCCAATAAGTTCTAGTAGACTTTGATGGAAATGTTTGTTTTAGGGCCGATGAGATAGCTCAGCAGGTAGAAGCACTTTCAGGCAAGACTCAGGACTCGAGGTTCATTCTTGGGACCTCCAATGGAAGGAGAAAACTAGCTCACAATACATGATAATAATAATAAGTAAATAAGAGAATAAATATTTTTTAAAGTTTGTTTTAAAAGAGCTAAAACAAAAAGATTTAGAGTGTTATTTTTACTGTCAATACCATATGATTCTAAATTTTGTCTTTTCCCCTCAGAGAATGTCTCAGCTCCTCCTGATGTCACTGCAACTACCTCTTCCTCTTCCTCACTTCGCCCAGCAAACATTGACCTGCCACCTTCTGGCATAGTTAAAGGCATGCACAAAGGATCCAACAGATCCAGCCTTATGGATACGGCTGATGGTATGGAGTCCCTTGGTAGGGTTAGGGAGTATACGTTAAACTGGGAAAATGCAACTTCTGCCCAGCAGCTCTTCTCAGCTGCTCCAGCTGCAGAGACACCTGCTGCTGGCTCACCCGTCATCATCATACAGAGTCCCTCTTGTCACTGTCCATGCTGGTGTTTGTAGAAAGCACCATGAGTCAAGTGTGGAAGAAAAAAATGCTACAAGAGGAACAGAAGCCTGGGGAGACCTTTAGCTGCACACTCAGCATAGCACTGGTTTTGTCTCCTGTTGTTGTAAAGTTTGTCATGTGTATATTTGGTCCTTTTCGAATAGAATAAGATGGCAAAGGCCAAGCAAGCATTGCTGGAAGTAAAATCTGGACCAAGCAGTGGTGGTGCACGCCTTTAATCCTAGCACTTGGGAGGCAGAGGCAGGTGGATCTCCATGAGTTTGAGGCCAACCTGGTCTACAGAGTGAGTTCTAGGACAGCTAGGGCTGTTACGCAGAGAAACCTTGTCTTGAAGGAAAAAAAAAAAGAAGATCTAGGAGGAAAGGAAATAAGGGTAAGAAAGAGAAATCACAGTTTCAATAAACAAGGCATTTAAATCCTTAAAAGTCTCATTGGTAATAAAAAAGCTTAATAGTTAAGTTTAACTGAATTTACCATTGCTTTTCCCCTTACAGGTGTTCCTGTCAGTAGCAGAGTATCCACGAAAATCCAGCAACTTCTCAGCACACTGAAACGACCCAAAAGACCCCCCTTAAAGGAATTTTTTGTGGACGACTCTGAAGAAATTGTGGAAGGTAGTAGTGAAAGTACCAGAAGCACACACTCACTAGCAGCTAGTACATGCTGGGTGTGTATGGTCAGGGCTGAACGTGGCATGGTTCTTACTCAAGGAGTTCACACAGCTGTGCTGTCTCCCTCAGGATCATTTATATGTTAGGTCTCAGAGAAGGGATCGGGGACAAGGAGGACTGGGAGCTAAGTGTGGTCTTTGTACTCAGTCATTGAGTCAGAAGGCACATAGTGTGTGTGCCTGTGAGAGAGCGAGTGAGCGAGTGAGCAGAGGACCACTTCCGAAAGCTGCTTCTCTCCCATCATGCAGATTCTGGGTCAGCAGGTTTGATGGCAAACACCTTTATTTGCTGAACCCTCTCACTCGCCTAGAAATACATGATTTCTATAATTATTTGTAATTTATATTTTTTGAGCGTGTCGATAACAAATCCAGCCTCAAAGGTTTGCTTTCTTTCTTGTAATACAGATGGGCCTTTTCTTGACTCTGCCAATCAGTGCACACACATTCAATTTCTAGAAGACAGAGTGGTAGATAGTAAAGACATTTAAAGACATGAAAATGCACTTCCTTCCTTCATGCTGATTGTGATGTAGACCAGTCAGTTCTAAAATGAGTCACTGTAGAAACAGGTTAGCCAGGAGGTTCATGTTAGAGAATATGGGGAAGGTAAGAAGTTAGTCCTGTGTGTGTGGTTGAAGATAGGTGATCGAGCATCAGAATTTTTTTGTGCAATAATTAAAAAACATTCACTGGTGAAATCATGATATCCTGGATTTCATAAGAGAACTTGAGAAGGGAGAGGGTGTGAATGTGGGTGAAGAGCAGCCATTCTGTGTGATTGAAGCTCATGGCGGGCTCCCAAAGAGCGGAGGGGACCAAGGAGACTGCACACAGGGAGAGAGACTGATGGACTTGCCTGCATAAAGAACTATCAGGAAGCCCTGTCAGTTTGTTTGTTTTTGTGGGGTTTATTTGCTTGTCCTGAGACTAGAAGTAGACTATAATCATATCAGAATAGTAATGGAATGTGGCATATTGGAGACTAGTTCTGATCTTTGCCGGGTTCTAACAGCGTTTTACTAATTATAGATTTCTTTGACTAATGGTCGTTTTTGGAAAAGAAAAACACCCTTATCTTTTGGAAACATGAAGAGGTGTGCGTGAAACCCTAGTGGAAAACTGTGCCTCCCAGATGCACAGTCTCTGTAGAGATGAAGTGGCTTATAACAGTTACTCCTGGGTACTCCTTTTAAATTTAGATTAATCTATGGGTCTTAATGGTCTGAAAATATTATGCAAAATAAGGAGTTAAATGAGTATTTTGTTAGTAGGAGAATGAATTCAGAGAAATGGATGCAAATAGGGAGGGAGCATTACACTATGTAAATAAGCCAGACTCAGAGACATGCAGACAGCATGGCTTTTTCCTGCAGAATCTAGATTTAAATGTGTGTGTGCAGGTCCTGAAAAGGGGGGACTGTGAAAGGGGAGAAGGGAGTCTTAGCAGAGGTGGGGTTAAGAGAGAAATGGAATTCACATGATGTGAGAGCAGACATGAAGTCTGGTTGGGGGGAGGGAGGCCAGCAGGAGTGGGTAGGAGAGGTAGGATGGGGATGAGCAAGAACCAAGTGTGGTGACGCAGATGTATAGAATAGAATGCTGTTTGGAAGTGTGGTGACGCAGATGTATAGAATGCTGTTTGGAAGCCCCTGCTTTATATGCTGACTCTGAAAAAGAATGAGTCAAACAAATCCATCATAATAGTTGTAGTGATAAGGGGAGCAGGCCTGCTTTTCATCCCGCCCGGCTCCCGCACGGTTAGCTTAA
>LOJH01053594.1:0-12166 GCA_001685095.1 Ellobius talpinus
GAAAATGGGAGGAGGGGAGGAGGTGGAAATTTTTAAAAATAATAAAGAAAATGGAAAAAAATAAAAAATAAAAATGAACTATGATATATGCAATAATAAAGACAATTTTACAGCATGACATTGAATGCAACATTAGCACAGAGGACCATACAGATGTATTCCTAAGCTGAATATTACTTTCTGTGATTGTACTGCAATGACAGAACACTCTGACCAAATGCAACTTGGGCAAGAGTGCTTATTTGGCTTACAGGTTACAGTCTATCACCAATGGACGCCAAGACAAGAACAAGAAGCAAAAACTATCAAGGAACACTGCTTACTGGCTTGCTTTCATGGTTTTCTCAGCCTGCTTTCTTATACATCACACAGCAGTCACTAATCAAGAAAATGCCCATATACAAGACTATAGTCCAGACTGGTGGAGGAAATTCCTCAACTGAGCTTTCTTCTTTCTAGGTGACTCTAGTTTGTGTCAAGTTGAGAGAACTAAACAGTGCATTTGTGCACTAGGAAACCACTCTATCTCTGAACTTCACTAACATCTAAGTTTTCCCTTTAAAAATTCTAGTACTACTCTAGTTCTAAGAACTGTTAGCATATAGAACCAATAACTAAGATACTTGTGGTGAGGTAATGTGGCCCCGTTCTCTTGATTCCTAGCTTTGTTTACTTATGCAAATAATATTCTTTTCCTGTCACCAGTGGAAAATATTTCACCAGCACTCAATACTATACGTTACACATGAAATCCTAACTTACACTGTTCATGGCACACCCACGCATTGTAGATTCCACAGACTACGTGATCTTCCCTCTAAGCGTAAGTGAACACTTGTACCTTGCTTTTGTTGCTTTTCCTGTTACTGTGATAAATACTTTGAGAAAAGCAGCTAGAAGGTTTGCTTCACCTCACATGTTGTGATCCATGACCATGGCAGGAGCCACTATTGTGCCAGTGTATCTTGCAATCAGATCATTGTTGCAGACTGTGGGATTTGTAGCTAGTTGATATTGATCCTTACTTTTCTCATCCAGTTACCTGCAAAGTGTCTTCTACCATTAGTCAGGAGATGTAAAGCTCCTACTTGGGGACTAGCTCAATTTCTTCACACTCAATGACCTAAGTAAGTTGTGTCTTTAGCTACAGAGCCTTACCATCAGTAAGGTAACCAATAGCCTTGTTAATATCATGAGATGCTTCAAGGTGGGGGGGTGTCTATGAGACCCCCTTCAACCAACAGCTGAATAAGATGTAACCCATTCCTGGCATTGTAGGTTTTATTTGGTGGTATAAGAAATCTAGTTTGGGCAATATTTCCCCTGTTATAGGATGACTCCATTTAAATCCCTTTCATATATGTTTCTATTTTAGGAGGCTTCAACAGAAGGAGGTTTCCACATCACCTTTCCAAAAGATCTTTAGTGTTCCTCATCCCTTCCCATAGTCCTTCCTTTACCCTGCCCATCCCCTCCTCATTTAATTCACCTAGTTTCTGCTTTATCTCTTTATAACCCTATACTCCAGCTTTCTCCATTCTTATACACTTTTACATATTTCCAAAACCCTGATTAGGGAGTAGTGACACCCACAGTGGGTGGGTCTTCCCACCTCAGTTAACTTAATCAAGATAATTCACCAGAGATGCACTCACACGTCAATATGACCTAGACAATCCATCATTGGGAGCCCCTTCCCAAAATGACACTATATTGTGCTCAGTTGACAATTTAAAATTTTAACCTTTATATCTCTCTTCCCATAAAAACTTTCTTAGATTATTCCTACTATGTTTAATGACATGAGAGTATTCACAAAATGTAGAAAATAAAATGCATCTCTCATCTAATTTTCTACATCCACACCTGACATTAGTTAAACCAATATTTTGATATATACAGTGTTCATGGTCCAAATCCTGATGACTTTAACTTTCTCCTTTTCTTAAAAGAAAAGGAATAGAAGTTTTCTAAAACAGCTGAAGAGTTTCTTGTTTCTCAGGCGAGAAGCACAGGATTTGGTTCATTATGAAATATGTGCTCTGTTCACTCAATTCCTTCATCCTACATGACAAGATAATTAAGGTAGAAATGTGCTCACATTTTCTGTTTTGGACAAATGCATATGGAAATAATTAAGAAGAACAAAACTCAATCATCGCCCATGCAAACAGGGGAGGTACTACCAAGTAGTTACTAGCAGTCAAGACACAGCTCAATGAAGGGAAGTAGGTAGACTTGAACCGATTTGTGTATGGTAAGGATTTAAATATTTACAGCTGAAGTTCACATATGTGAGCTCTGATAACTTCAAGCACAAGGGAAGTAACAAAGATTAATGATAAGAGCCACCAGAAATTATCAGTTGTATTTCAGCAAGTTAAACTAGAGAGAACCTCTGAATTTCGCTCTCCTATTCCTGAGCTCCTTCTCCTTTTCTCTTTCTATCTCTTGTCTCCCCTCCAGATACCCTCCACCCCCTTCTCTCCATGTACTTCCCCCTCTTCCCTTTCCCTTCTCTTTCTCTCTGTTCCCTTTCTCCCTCTCTCTTCTTCCTTCCCTCTCCCCCTTGCCATTCATGCCCAACCCTTCCATGGAGTCACTACCTATAGAAAATATTCTGTGGCTTGGGGATGTGTGCTCTTTTTTGTCTGCATCCTGCTCTGTTTTCTATTGCTAGAAGGGCTGGCTCTTAGCATTTAGCTTTAATCTTATGTTTTAATGCCATCCAGTGACATTTTGGTTTTACTCACTATTTTCTCATACTCCCCATCGTGGCTGGTAAATTGGAGCTGACAGTAAACCTTCTTTTACCTGTATGTCACCCTAAGGCACAGTTCTTGTCTGACCTCCAGTCAATCACTGGAGCTAGAATCCTCCCAACCTGCTGGGAACTAAGTGCCAGCTCCAAATCTCTGCTCTGTCACCTGTGGTCTCCTGGTATTTCTGGATGCTGAAATTAATCTGTGTAAGGGCAGGCAGACACAAGACAGGCACACATGCCTCTAACTGTGACAGGGTTGTGAGACAAACCCGGAGGTGTTGACAGCAGGCCATGAAGGTTTTTCTGAGAGGTAGAGGAAAGAACATCAATGCGTCTACGTGGCCAGTTTAGACACAGCCATGAAAGAGGCCTTACTCTCCAAACTGAATTTCAGACGTCACTGGAAAGAACAAAAATGCCCTTCAGGCCTTATCTGAACTTGTGGTCCAGAACATGGGCCAAACCTTTCCTATTTGTTTTGAAAAACATCCCAAATCTCACTAACCTAAGCACTTGGTGCACTGTGCAGTAACTAAAACAGTTCTTTAGTGTACTTTTGAAAGAAATCAGTTTGATTGTCAAAAAATATTGCAGATGAGAAAAATGTTTTGAGAGAAAATGACATGCCTTGAATATAATTCTAAAAATTATTAAATATTATTGGGGAGAAAAGGAATAAAGAAAGGAAATCATAGCATCACCTAGAAATGTGTTTGGCCTTGGACCCTGCATTAGGTACTGCCTTCTGAGGCCCAGCTAGATACCAGAAATATAGGCACCATCTCTCAAACAACTCCTTAGTCATTTATGATCTTATGAATTGAGGCCAGATTCCCAGAAATAGGTAGTTTTAATTCCATTCTAGTACTTAAAAATCCTTAGAGACAAAAAATAAACCAATGTGTTTTTTGTTTTTTGTTTGTTTTTTCGAGACAGGGTTTCTTTATAGCTTTGGAGTCTGTCCTGGAACTAGCTCTTGTAGACCAGGCTGGCCTCAAACTCACAGATTTCACCCTGCCTCTGCCTCTAGAATGCTGGGATTAAAGGCATGCGCCACCACCGCCTGGTTCCAATGTACATTTTTAAATACCTGTTTTGGAGCTATCAGTACCTTTCTCTCTTGGGCTTTCTTTCCTCTGTCTTATCATAGAACTAAGTACCATGTTACCAGTACTTGGTACTTAGGCAAAGTACTTTATACTTGTCCATCTAGAAAAAAGGTTCACTAGAGGAGCAGAACTGAGAAATATATATATATATATATATGACATTTTAAATTGGCTTACACAATACTGCACAGTCCAACTGGGGAGGCCAGTGAGCAGCCATAGTTTCTTACTCTATAAGGATGGATGCCTCTGCACTCCCAGTCTGGCACTGAAGGCCTGAAAGATTCCTGGAGAACTGTTCTCTTCAATCCACATCAGGAGTCTGAAGAAGCTGGCTTCTGACATTCAGCAAAGGAATGCAGGGGTACCAAAAGCAAGAGCAGCAGCAACGCAGTAGATGAACTTACCAGTGAGAGTGAAGGCAATCCGGCCAAACCAAAGAAAGATTCTTTCTTCTACCTCCTTTATCTGTTGCCCACATTTAGGGTACCTCTCCCCACTTCAGATAACCTGATCAAGAAAACCCCTCACAGGTATGCCTAGCAGCTTGCCTCTTAGTTAGTTTCGGATCCAGTCTCACCAAGACTAACCTTCTCAGCCCATTAACCAGGAGAGCAGCCTAAAGGAGTATGTGGCCCATGGGACCAAGGATGGATGTAGTCATCAGAGCTTCACTGTTAGGTGACTGGGAATCTGCTTCTATGCATTAAATTTCTAAGGCCACACTGTGTACAGCAGATATCAGGCCAATAAAAATACCTTCAATGCCAATTTTAAGAAAAGGAATGTCAGAGTGTTTCCCATTGCTTTATGAAATATATTTTCTTTTTTATTTTGCTTCATTTTGTCATTTTAAAAATTTGATGCGTTTGATTGTTTTGCCTGCATGTGTGTCTGGGGACCATATGTGTGCAATGCTTCAAAAGGACCATGCGTTAGACTCATGGGACTGGAGTTATAAATCGTTGTGAGCTATCATAGGTCCTGGGAATTGAACCCGGATTCTCTGGAAGAGCATTCAGTACTCTTAACCACTGAGCCATCTCTATAGACTCCAATGTTTTGCTTTGTGTGTGTGGCATTTGTGGCCATTTGCATGTTTGCATGTGGAAGTACTCACTCATATGTGTGCATGTGGAGGCTAAAGGCCAGTGCCCAGTGTTTTCCTCTATGATCCTCCTGTTTCAGCTAGCATAGTTGACCAGGAAGGCCCTAGGATTGGCCTGTCTCCATCCTGCCTCAGAACTGAGATACTGTTGCTTCTTACCACACTCAGGTTTTTAATCTGTGATGGAGACCTGAACTAAGGTTCTCATGCTTGGCAGCCAACACTTTACTTACTTAGCTAACTCCACAGCCCAGATTTATTTCTTGAAATAAAAACAAAAAGTTGCCTAGTATTATAAGATGTTCTTCATCCAAATACATGCCTTTGAGCCTTCTGAAAATAGAAAAATGGAATATCAACTGTATTAGTTTTCAATACTGTGTCAAAATACTTAAGACAGTCAACATAAAAGGGAGAAAGGTTTATGCTTAACTCACAGTCTTGACCTGTTACCTGGGCCTGCTGCTTGGAGCCTGGGGTGAGGCAGTAGTGCATCATGGGAAGTGCTTTCAGGGTATGCAGGCCCTTTATAACCTTAACTACTGTCTTCATGGTGGCTGGGAAACACAGTGAAGCAGAGGAGAGCCTGGTGTTCCAGCACCCTTTCCAAGGACACACCCTCAATAACCCAGCTAAGGGTTCCACGGTGCCATAGCGCCACAGGCTGAGGACCAACCCTTTAACACATGGACCTCTGGGGGACCTGTAAGATCCAAACTATAGTGTCCACCCTATTGATAAGTGACACATTTCATTCCAGACAGGAAAGGAGGGCTCTAGGGGTCTAAGTGTTGCTAAGAAAATTATTCTTTCTATTTGGTATTGAATATATTGTTGGGATACTTCATCTTATCCAATTAACTTGATTAGAGTAAGCCAGATAATATATTTCTTTTTATTAAATTCACATAACCCAGAAAATATCCTTAATGTTAACATTTTGTCCTTGGTCAAGAAGAATGACATTGCCCAAATTTATATTGCTTTCTTTTCCTCCCCTACCTATTCAACCAAGTACAAGCAGCTTGGGGTTAATATATATATATTAATATATATATATATCCTTATTTTTATTGCCTTTAGTGCCCGGCACAAGTCCATCGCATAAAATAGTCCCTAGGAGCTGGGCAATTCAATATAATTTTATAATTTAGAGAGATTGACACTGTGCTACACAGTAGCCTGAGGGCCTATTTAGTTAGTGCCAGTATGAAGGCTAGGAAGGATGTGGTGTCAGTAAAATAGATGCAGTGGCTGACCTGGGCATGTCAATCTGTGGTTCCTTTTCCTCCTCTCTCCAAAGTCATTGTCCCAAGTCTCTTCCATATTGACCATCATAGTGGCAGACTGCATGCCTCGCTGATACTCTCCAACCAAAGGACTCAAGGTGATAAAATTGTTGGTGGGGAGGCAATGAAGTGACCTTTTGAAAATAGCTACCCTGAGTCTCCCCCATCTGTAGAAAACATCAAGGCAGGGGTGGAATTGTGAACATTTGAAGAAGTGGGAGCCCTTGGAATTCTCTAGAGTCTGGGTACCAAAAATAAGTGTCCTAGATATGTGCTTTTGAGTCCCAGTTGGTACTGAATGGCCCAAAGCCTGCAAATAAACAAGATGACCAAATCACCCTACACACAATAAACTTTGTAATCAATAATATCCTGTGTTCTATGGCCCACCCAGATGGCAATGCCCAAACAGAACCTGTTAATGACTTGATTCTCTATCAAAACCAATAACATCAAAGTCCACAGTGACATTAGAAAAAGCAGCACTTTTGGCATTGTACAATGTTGACCAGTAACCAATGAAAAACCTGGTTATTTTACAATAAGTGGAAGTATGATTAACTCCATAGTTTGTGGATACTTTGAAGCAACGCCATAGAAACTGCTTAGTAAACGCCTGAACGAAACAGAGAAAATGCTACTTTTGTTCATGAGTTTGTTACTTTGTGTTGTTTTTGCCTGAGTCAAGCCGTGTAACCACATAAGCTATGCAAAGACATTTATCACTCGGTAAGGTTTCTAAAAACGTTGCTTCCTTCACCCTTGGAATTTCTGGTTGATTAGAAAAGCCATTTTTATTCTAATTATTCATGAATAAAAGACAGAACAGGTGTTATACAGAGAAAACAAGAAAATATTCTAAAGAATAAAAATTATACCTCTACCCCCAATGAAAGCATACCCAACATGTTTACTTCCCTCTAATTTTTATGTGATTGAAATAATCCTGTGTCTATCGTTCAGCATGCCCTTTTATTTTAAACCATGACAAAACATTGTGTCATGTTATTCCTGAAATTTAATCATAACTTTATGCAATCATACTAGATAATCATTATGTAATTAGGTTTTGTATAGTCAAAACATTCGTGATTGCCCAATATTTCACTAGAGATTGTAAAATACTTAACCATCCTTTATCATTAGACAACTAGTAAATCTAACTATGCAAATAAAGTGAAGAAATGTTCATATTTGGATTAAAAGAACAGCAGTATGGACACTTAATAGAGCCTGAGTCCCAGCTTGGTAGAACCAATGGTCTTAACACAGATGCACAGACCCTTAAAGTACTTACTAATTTGAGTAAAGAAAACAAAATCCCATGGTCTGCATAGGAAATTCAAAATGTATGATATTTATTTTTCTGTAAATAATCAACTTTAAAGTGCTCATTTAACTACTGACATTCATGAGCTTTACGAACGGATTCGGGCTATAGATATTGTCTGTAAAAGAATCTATGCTAAAAGCATTTTTTAGCTGGAGGGTATTTTTTAATAGTATTACCATTTTCAAAGTTTTCCTTACTTTTTTCCAAGTTTAAAATTATGTGCATTTCAATTATGGACAGGACAATGTTTGAGAGAGTTGCTACTCATTGTCGTGGGATCCACACTTGATGAGTAGTGATAGACCTTTGGTGATGCTACACCAATGGGAAAAAAGACATATTTAAAATATAAATATTTACTCTGAAATTTATCAAAAATTTTACAAAATATAATAATTTTTAACTATTTCTTGAATACATATCTATAGACAATATATACATTTGTAGCCATACATGTGTGCACCTAGAAATGTTTATGTTTTCATGAAGTTTAAGAGAAATCAAAGTTTCAAGGGAAACAAAACTCTTGATGCTAATAACAACCCACACCAAAAATAAACAATAGAAAATCCCACTAGACAGAAAGGACATGGCCAAACTGTCCTGAAATTGGATTATCTCCTTGGAAGCCACAAAAATCAATTTGCCACAAGATGAAACCTCTTCAATAAAACATTTTTAATTAAACTAGATATTATAGCACCCATAACCCTATGCAAAGAACTAGACACAATATTTACAGATACTTAAGAACTTGAAAAATAGATGCCAATAGTCATTAAATTCCATGCTCAAACAAAACTTCTGAGATCCAATGCATTAGGGTGAGTTATTGGAAGGAGGGACTTCTGACATGTTAGTCATTTTTTAGTGGTTACACTGAGTGACCCTTCAAGTGCCATGACAAGACAAACCAAAGACATTTGGAGCATTCTTTTAACAGAATTATGCCTCTGTTGTTTGCCAAAAAACCATTCGTTTAAAACCAGAACTTCATAGTTCTGCAACAGTAATCTGAGGCTTGACTCTTTGTACTCACACAAAGCAAATTCCATTGCTCTGTGACAATCACCAAATCAGGAAGCAATAGACACATTATTATCTTAAAACGTGGGAATGACAGGTCTTTCATAGTCACAAAAAATCCCTAGTTCAGAAGTTAACTTTCTACAAATAAAAAGATTCTACTTTAAACTATACATCAAGTGCATCCCTCATCCTCAAAGGCTTGGAATTTCATGATCTCGTTGCTGTTTCTCCAAGTTTTACAATGTACCTTCAAGGATCCCTTCTGAGGCTTCAAGCGCCATTAACTTTTACTGGAATTAACTTTATTAAAACTATTCCACATCACAAAGTTTCGGTGATTGGAATAGTTGCAATGACAGAAGCTGTTCTTCAACCAGCTTTTTGTTACTAAAGAAACTGATGGTAGCAGCGTCTATCTACATTGTCCCGCCATTCTTAAATATCAGTTTTTTATTTCAGCTGCCATTCTGGTGTCTTACCCTACCTACCCTGTGTCACTGTTAATCCTAACAACTCAACAAATCATAAACAAATACAAAAGAGAAGCAACACAGCATAGAGAGAGCTTGTGGAGACATGCCAAGTAGGGATTTCTAAAGAGAATAACTCAAGTCGTTGACTTTCAAATTTGGGAGAGATATTTAACTACATTTATTTCAAACCTTTAAGCCCCACTGCAATATCCCCAATGGGTTGTCTATCTCATCTGGATAAACTGGTCCAACTCTAAAGACATCATGATCTTCCATAACAGAACATAGTATTAAAGTATATTATATATGACGTCAGCTCTTATAATCCTATCTCCTAGCTTTGTGTGACATCAAATGAGCAGGACAGCTGGATTTACACAAGTCTATTGGGTCTTCTATAAGACAGCACTAAAAGTCTTCGAAGATATCTATGCTATTTATGCCTCAGGTTGTCTTTCTCTTTCCCAGCTAAACTCAGTCTTTAACTTGATTCCATCACCCTTTTCTGAATGCATTCTGATTTACCTATATCTTTTTTTAAATGTGGCTTCTTGAACAAAATGTCTGAAGGTCTGATTACTGAGCAGGGTCTTCCATCTCTCTGATGTAAAGCTTATTCTCATGTTTTTGTTACTCACCACGGAATTTTCTCTTTTGGGAGTGATAACAAATTGTTTCATTCTGAAGTTCACAATTGATCAGACCCTTAGCTTTTTAAGCTAATATTGTTGTCAAGCTAGTTTCTTCAATCTCAGTATTAATCTTTTGGGACCTATATCAATTTTTTCTTTGCTTATTAGTACTAATTATTAAAACAGAATCATAAAATACAGAAACAACAATCTGAATTTTTACCTCAAGTCTTTCCTCCATGTGTGCCATCAGAGCATAGATACCAGATTGAGTAACTTAACTTCACATTTTTGTCTTTGGTGTGTTTCCATATTTCCATGTGGATTTTAAATTTTTAACTCATTGAATATCTTCAAAAGTTTATATAAAATTGATATACTAGATAGTACTAATGCTTAGTACATTTTAGTTTTTACAATGAATGCTTATTTTTTAAAATAAATTTACAGGAATATAGGCATAAATGATTTCATTTAGAACTCTACAGTATTATTGCCAATGTATTTTCAAAATTATAGGAAACTGAGTACCAGCTAGGTTTTGCCTAACCCTTCAAGAATAATGGTGATCGGCAAACTCTTAGCATTTAAGAATGGCTACCTCCCTCAGATCAAAGAATCAGCATTGCAAGTGTAGGATTTAACTTCTTCATGTTAGAAGGTAAAGAGCAGCTACGCTTTCCCTCTATTTTTATGCCACATATCTGCTAATGCCACACACACACATCTGTTATAATTTGCTTTAAATTACCATTCCTCAGTAATTTCCTCAAATTCTTATTTCTTCTTCCAGGTAGAATAAACGTCTGTGTTCCAGGCATCTTGTACATGGATATGTGTAGGAGAGTGGGAAGAAGATAGGCCACTTGCTACTTTGCTTCATGACCATGATCGACATGCTTTTCTCTCAACTAGACTGTGAGGTGTCCAGGGAAGTATGGGAGAATCTTCATTTTCTTGCCATTGATGCCTACAAGTATCCCTAACATAAAGAGGTGGGGGTATGAAGACATAGAAAAACATGCATTGTTTCATATTTATAATGATACTGCAATTGCAGTGGCATCTTGTTCCTACTTAAGCTGTAGTTCATCACTTATCAATGTGAATTTTTAAAGTGCTTAACAGTGCGATTATGACCCCTTATTATTTCCAGGGTGCTGGTTCTAAGATTCCTCACAAGTTCTGTGTCCAACTACACAGTACAGAAAAAGATGTAAGGTTTAAAAAAAACGGCAAACGATGGTGGAGAGAGATTAGGGGGTCTATGTTATGACAGGAATCCTAATATATTTTCTGTGTCACAAAAGGAAAAGACATCTCTGGGGATTTTCTGTCATATGAATTCCTTTTTATCTATTTATACTTTGCAAAGTTTACTTGGCTATCCCATGGACATTGATCTTTATTCTACCCAAGTAGTCCTGTAGAGTAAGAAGTGAGGCTACCCCACTCTCAAGTTCAATAGTTTCTCAATATTGCTCAGAGTTGGCAAATTTTCTCAGGAGAACTATGGATAGTTTGGAAAGTAGAACTGATTGTTACATTATTTGATTCATTGGGTGTTGCCAGTCACTATGTTTTGAATGAAAATAGCTTTCTGGTAAGTGTTGTCAGGAGATAGATTTTTTCTATAGTCATGAAGGTATGTTTGAAATTATCTTGAGACTACAGTAGGGTTTTTTTCATAGTAAATAATGAAACTGTCTATCTTGGTTGTTTCTAAAGACAGATCTCTTTCCACTTATCCTAGGGTATTTCAGCCTTCAGAAAACTTCTGCTACTTCTCTCCAGTTTGGTAATTCTTATAATCTTCACTGACCTGTTTAAAACCAATTTCAGTAGAGCTAGAAGCATACCATTTAAGGTACATTCAACTAGAACCCAGCGATCTTATCACACACTGAATCCAACTTTTGCCTCAGACATTGTGTGATAACAGAATAAAACCATCAGTGCTTCAGATTCAAAATAGTTTTATGGTCTTAAAACTTGGAATGAAAAATCTGAAATGACCACATGTAAAAAATAATCCTCCTACCCAGGGCTAACCCTAGCCAGAGGGAGCACAGGACAACAAAACCCTTTCACCTCCCCTTTGACATTCCTGGTATTTTCCTAGTGTTGTTGGCATTTCTTAGCTAAATATGTCCACAAAACTTGAAATAAGAAAGCTGTCAGGGTATTTTCCTCTAGTGTTCCATAGCCAAATGGTTAGTGTGACCTCTCAATAAACAGAATCTAATATAGAGTTCCATGCTTGAGTTTCTGTGCCTTTACAGAAATAGACGCTTTACTGATCCAGTAATTTCTTACTTCTGGAAGCAACACTGAAAAAAAGTAAGCATTTTGTAACTAAGAAATTGAATGACATTCCTGTAGTGAAAGGGGAGCAGGCCTGCTTTTCATCCGGCCCAGCTCCCGCACAG
>LOJH01053596.1:0-11400 GCA_001685095.1 Ellobius talpinus
CAGCCCGCAGCCCACGGCTCTGTCTTCCCGCCCCCTCTAGGCATCGAGGAGCTGTGTCAGAAGCGAGAAGAGCTGTGCCGGCAGATCCAGCAGGAGGAGGACGAAAAGCAGCGGCTGCAGAATGAGGTGAGGCAGCTAACGGAGAAGCTGGCCCGCGTCAACGAGAACCTGGCACGCAAGATCGCCTCTCGCAACGAGTTTGACCGGACCATCGCCGAGACCGAGGCTGCCTACCTCAAGGTGGGGCTATCAGCTGTGCGCTGTCAGTGCCTCGCTAGGCTCCGAGGCTGTAGGCCGGATGGTGGAGCCGACTTTGGGATCCGAGGGAGTGAGCAGCGGTGTATGGGAAAGAGTACATGGTGTGGGCCAGAACAGCTTGGTTTTGCAGGGAGGGAGGGCTTGGGTCGGTGATTAACCGCCCCCCCCACATTCCCCTGTGGCCGGTTGGTTTCAGCACAGGCCAGATTGAGATTCCCATACTCCAGCGAGAGAGGCTGAGGTGGTGGGATTTCCCTACCAGAGAAATAACAACTCTTTTATTTCCCTGGCCCCAGATCCTGGAGAGCTCCCAGACCCTGCTGAATGTCCTCAAAAGGGAAGCTGGGAACCTGACTAAAGCCACAGCCTCAGACCAGAAGAGTAGTGGAGGCAAGGACAGCTGACGAGTGCCTGTCTCAGCTGTGGCCTATGGCTGCCCAGTCCCCAACGTGTCTGTCCTAAAGCATATCTGTTCTTCGTGGCCTCAGATGCCTTCCCACAATCTCAGGTGCCCAGAGGGACAACTTCTGACCTCCACCTGCCTTGGGTGACAAGAAAAGCCCTAGGACAGTCCAATGGGAAAGGAGTTCCCAGCTGTGTCATGGGGACCCTGAGCTCCTCTTTAGCTCCATGAGGGGCCTCTCTCTGAAGCCCCTATATTTCCTTGGGCTGCCAGGAAGGTCCTGGTCCTAGTCCAAGTACTGTGGGAGCCCCTCACTTTTTCTCCTCAGCCACTAGGGGCCCAGGCCAGGCATGCTGAGGAAAGATTCTTGGCTCCAGAACTGAAACCTTAGGGTCCATCCCCATGGCCTCTGACGTTTCAATAAAGGTTGTTTTGCAAAGGTCTGTGGCATTGTCTGCCAGCTACCATATATCCTATTGGTAGGAAGGAAGGCCTGCAGTTTTCCCTGACTGTCCTATCTTCAGAACACAGAACTGAGGCCAGCACACAAACAACTTTCCTGTGGGGGCTTTGCTATACCATGGTGGTCAGTACAGAACCTGGCTCAGAGACAGCTGGCAACATTATATTGTTAGGAATGCTCTTAAGACGAGCCTCTCCACCTATGCAAATAATACCAGTTAGACCAAATTAGACTTAATAAAAAAAATGCCCACATTTAATAAATGCAGCGCTCCCGGATGGCCAAGAACATGGCGAGGGAGAGAGAGAGAGAGGAGAGAGAGAGAGAGAGGAGAGAGGAGAGAGAGAGAGATGGGGGGCACACAAAACCTGAAAACCATGTGTCCCTTTTCTTGGCCGCAGCCTAAATAACCTGTGGAAGTAGTCCTGACCCCTTGGTGGGCTTTTCCGGAGGTGGAGTTCTCTGCTCCATTGGCGCCCCAAGGATGAATGCCAGGGGCTGGGGTGACGCTTCCAGTCATCCCAGACTCCTTGGATATGGGGGCATCAGAGGGCTGGAGCCTCACTTTCCAACATATATACTAGCTGTTTTGGTTCTAGGTCTCAGCATGGACTGGGGTTCTTCATCTTGTCCATTCCTCAAAGTTCTGTTTGGCTTAATATGTTGCTGCTGCTGCCAGGACCCAGCTCCCAACCATGGGTGTCGCTTATTTCCAGGAGCCCTATGGCCCAGCTGTTTACCACAACTTCTCGGGCAAGTTTGGAAGTATTTGTTGACCAAGAAGATCCAGAAAAAAGATTTGATAGTCTACACCTATAATCCCAGCACTGAGGAAGAAGGGGGCCTTAAGTTCCAGGCTGTTCTAGTCTGCATAGTAAACTGTAGGCCAGCTTGGGGTACAGTGTGAGGCCCTTTTTTTAAACAAAAATTATCCATAAAACTTGGCTTATTCTCTGAGGAAAACATATCAATAACACTCCATCTGAGCCAAGTCAAGCATTATATCTGCCCTAGGTGACAGGAAGGCATTTGCCCATGTCTGTAGATAGCCCTACATCTTCATTGGCTGCCTAGGCCTCTGAGAACACAGCTTCCAAGCGGGCAGCTCTGCATCTCCCTAAACTCTTGGGAGTTCTGTGTTGCTACAGCCTTGTTATAGTCTCATAGGGAAGGAGGCATCCAAATCAAACATGAGAAAAGATTTCCCAAGTTCCACTTAGCCCCATTCCTGTGGTGTACACAAGTAGCTACATTCCTAGGCTCCTGGCCCCATGGTGAATCCTGTCATCTACAACACTCACCTTCTTCCCATCTGGCATCTAGATCCCTGGGACATGGAGTTCCAGACCCCAGAGAGTAGGTCCACTTCCCACTGCAGTAACTTTGAGGGAGAAAGTAGCAGGCTTAGTGTGGGGAGAGAACAAGAGCCTGGATCAGCAAGACCTCAAGATATGAGAACACCAGACTAAGGCCACCTTTTTGCTTTGCACAGGTGCCCAAGTTAGGCCTCCACCTTATTCTCAGACTGAGGACTGTGCAAAAAAAAAAAAGCAGCCTTGTTACAGTGTTTATTGAGTCCAATATCAGAAAAGAAAAAAATACCCTGTCATCTATCATGAAGGGTGCCACCACAGTAGAATCATGGGTTGAGGGCAGGAGCTTGGGGTTCATTCAACAAAGAGCAAATAGCTAGGACAGCCTCTCACTCCTGATAGTGGCCCCTCCCCAGAAGGTAGGAGCCAAGAGGCAGGACAGACAGCACTCTGGTGCAAGGTCTGTTCAGGCTCCCTACCTCGTCACAGATGGGATGTTATGGACAGATGTCAGCCTGTCCCATAGGCAATTCCCACCTGTTCTTCCTTGGCACCCCAAAGGGGAGTGAGATTCAGACCTGAACCTAAAGGTAGAAGGCAACAGGGAGAGAAGAAGGCTCGAAGAGCCAGATAGAAGGGGTACAGAATAAAGTCAGGGCTCCTGGGCACTGACTGGCTTCCAGAACCACCACACCTGGGGCTAAGTCTTAGCCATCCTGGCAGCTCCAGGGGTCAGAAATAGAGGGCTGGCTCGCTGCGGAAGTCCGAGAGATCATTCTGACTGGCAGGTGTGAGCTGAAAGAATAGAATATAGCCACTAAGCCTTTCCCAGGCATCACCCCTTCCCCAGTAGGCCAGCCCTTAGGGGTCTGGGTGTTCACCCCTCTCTCCACCTGGCTTACCATGACTTCCTTCGGTGGGAGTTCCACCTCACTTGGAGCCTGCACCAGTGTCTGCTCCTGCCACTTGCTGAAGGCCATGGAATGCTTGGGAGTGTAGCTGGACAGGCCTGTGAACCAAAGAGAATAGGTATGGACACCTGGAAAATGTGGCCCAAGTTCTACTCCCAGTCTGCCCATCCCAACCCGCGGTGATTACCTGAGCTGCCATCTGGTAGTCGGGGGCTCTCTGGTCCCACACTGCTTACAAATGTGGCCCGGGGCAGGAAGAGGGAAAAGGACTTCTCTGAGTCAAGCCGCACTTCCTCCTCTTCACCATCTTCCTCTTCCTCCTCCTCCTCTGCTTCTTCTTGGGCCAGGGAGCTCTCAGAAGGGTATTCAAATGTTGTGTGCAGGCTCTTGTCATTGAAGGAGATCTTCATCTAGGAGTAAAAGCCATGTCGGCAGGGGCCCTACCACCCAGCTAAGCAGAGGCACTAATGGAGAGAAGACCCTTCTACCAAGAGATATAGGCCTCATGTATCCCATCCTCTGCTTGCAGCAGCTCCTAAGACTAATTCCACGTTCTAGGTATCTGTGCACCAACCATCATACTGCAGGAGCTTGTTTAAGAGGCTGATACCCAGGAAGTTGGTGCTAGGTACCATCATGCATTTTTCAGGCTAGTGGGGAGTCCCACTTCCAAAGAGTTTAGGGTACCAGCAATACCATCAATGACCCCCCAACTCCTACCCTATTGTGTATACCTCAGTGACTCCAGAATTTCATATTCAAGCAAATTCTCCCTTCTGTCCCAGTAGCCTGGTTCTGAAGGACAGAAAGCTGTGGGCATCCTCTGTCACGATCCTCCTGCATGCTGGGAGTGTCTCCGTCCCCGTGCTTCAGTTATGATTGCTGAGGTTCCCTAGCCCTCAGCTGCACTCAGCCTAGTGGGCTGATAATAAACATGAGCGCTCATGTGCAGCAGATGGGGCAGTCTTGCCGGGCTCGAAATATTAAACTCCCAGGCACAGGACACCGACAGCCAGCTCAGGTTCCCCCTCTTCCCCTGGAAGGAGCCAGAGGCCCAGCAGGATGGAAGAGTAGCCTAGCAGGAGGGTTGAGCCTGTCCTGAGGTGGCAAAGTGACCCTGGCACAGGCCACAATGCACAAGGGCCCACAAAAGCAGGAGGCCTGAACAAGCCAGCATCCTGCCTCCTGTCCCTCTCAACCAACGGCCACACTTGCCCACATGGCTATTAATACCCCTGAGCCCTCTCTGCCCACTGGGAGATTTCCCCCGCCCCCAGGACCAGGGCCTGCTCAGAGAGATCTGTTCTCGCAGGTCCTCACTACTTTGGCGATCTGCACACAGGAACAGGAGCTGGAGAGACTCCCCTGGGTCAGGAGATGTCTACTGTCATAATGAAGGCACGCTATACCCTGCTCTGGCCTCAAAGGCCTACCTAGTTCTTGAAGACTAGATTGAACTGGAGACAGATAAGGTAGACATTGTCACCTGGACTTCCTGACTAGCCTTCTGAGACAGGTACCCTAGTAGGAGTCCAAGACAGTAGAGGGCCTTCTAAACCTAAGTGGCCCCTGGATGGAGCCCTTGAGGCCCATCCCCCTACTACTGAGAAAACAGTACCAGCTGCCAGGGCCCAGCTGGATTAGCACACCCTCATTAGTCTGCATGACCAGTTCCCAGCAGGGAGGCTGAGGGGATAGATCCATGTGGGTATAGTGCCTGGCACAGTCTGGCCAGGCTGGGGGTGGGGAAGTGGCTCATAAGCCTGCCAGTCTCAGCCCCCCCAGTCACTATCTCCCTTGTCTCCTCTCCCAGACCAGTGTTCATAGGCCTCCTCCCTTCCAGCAGAGGTCAGTGGGTCACATGGTGACTCATGCTTATGACCCCTGCCAGGGTGGAGCTGCCAGGGCAGGCGGGGGAGGTACAGACAGGGATTGTCACTGTATATACCTGGTCATCAGTATCTGGGGGACTTTACCCAGCACACCTAATACAGCAGGCAGGTGATGGAACCTCTGGGCTTTCACGGGGGCCTTAGTGGCAGAACCTCCCAGCTTTTACAGGGCCCTTTGTTCTCCTTCAACACGCCCTACCCATACACACCCAGCTTGGGTTACCAAATGGTGTCCACCCTGGGACTCAAAGCAGGGAAACTGCTCCACTGGCCCAGCTCAAGGTGATGTTTAGCCAGACCCTGCCCCCACTCCCTTTCATGCACTGTCTGGCTCCCATCCCCCATTGGCCCCCAGCCAAAGTTCCCAAGGGTGACAGGACAATAGATCAGAGCCACCCAACTGGGATATCCACAACTGCTTCCTCCTGAGGGCAGACCCTGCACCAGTGAGATTTCATAAATAAAGGTCCAGTTTCTCTCTGGGGTCTCTGGCTCCAGAAAGACCATCTAGGGGTCACCCATGAGAAGACTTGGGGGAGAGAAGCTGCACATAAAGAAAGGCAGGTGAGAAGACACTCGGGCCAACTTCAACTGGGGGAGCCAGTTGCAGACTGAGGGAAGGTGATGCTGCTGGAAACAGCCAAAAGAATAGACACACCTTCAAATGGGGGCCAGCCTGAGGGCCACAACTGGGCCACAGAAAGTTGGGGTGAAGTTTACACCTGCGGGGCATAGGGGAGGCCTGAGCCCTGAGGACACTAACATGCTTGGGTGTGGCACAGGAACCAGAGGTGGGAAAGAGGAAGAAGCAGCCAGCTAGGTAGGAGTCACTGGTGCTCCCAATCAGGGAGGAAGGGGTAAAAGGATACCCCTCCTGCCAAGAAAACAGTGGGGGCTAGGAGGGAAGAGAGGTGCAGAGAGGGACTCTCTTTCCTAATAGATAACCTAAATGGAATGTTTCTGCCAAGCTGCCTCTCAAGGACACTGGTCAATAAAGTCAGCCCTCACTCCCCAGAGCAGGGCTGAATCCCTGTGAAGTCACAATATGCTCTCCAAGCTGCCGAACCAAAGTAGGCTACCCCACACCATACCCTGCTGCCTAGAAGGCCCAGTGAAGAGCAATCCCTCAGCTATACCCTGGAAAAACACTGGCATTGCCTTGGGGGAGAGGAACCAAAGTGTGCAGATGCCCCAAAAACCTCTGGGCCCACCTACTCCAACCAAGAGGAAGCAGGAATCTGGGCCAGGACAATGACTTGGAGCTGCAAAACAAACACGCTGGGTTTCTCTAAGGGCTGCAGGTAGGAGGAATGTCAGGGAAAGGACAAAGTCCATGAAGGCCTCACCCTGCACACTGCTCTGAACGTTGGGCAGCTTTGGGCCCTGCCCCCGCCCACAGGCATTCTGTGTCTTGCTGGGCAGGGCAGCTGGTGCATGCACAGGCAGGACAGCACAACCAGCAGGTTGTGCTGCTACAGAAGGCCCTACCTAGGCCACTTGGCCGTAATGAGCATCGTCCATCTGGACCCCCAACTCCCTCAGGCTAGCCCAGACAGCCAAGCTGCTGGCCAGGGTCCTACCCTCAACTAGTATTTGGGCCTTGCCCTGCTTTTGTTTTTGAGATCTACATGAACATCACACCTGCTCTTCTCACTTTAACCCAACCAGGAATGACTCCCACAGTTGCCTCCAGACAGGGCAGGATAGCCAGGCTCTTAGTATCAGCCTTTCAGTCTCAAGAGGAAGCCACGTTCAAGGTGGAGGAGTATCCCCGCATAGAAGCAAAGTTCTAGAAACAGGAATCTGAACTCAGCTCCTGTCCCATGAGCTCCATAGCCTCATGAACCTCCCAATCTTCAGCTTCCTCCTCAACATAAGGGGTGCTTTCATCACTTCTTTGTCAAGTACGGGGAGGGGCCACTCAGAGATAGCAAGGTCAGGATCAGGAAGCAGGGAAGGAAGGAGTAGAAAGACAGGGAAGGGGCCTGGATCAATATACCCCAAGAACTCAGGGTAAAGAACAGACGAGAGTGGAAGAGATGTGGGCTCATGTGGTAAAAAACTGTTACAGCTCTGAGTCCCCTCGCCAGAATACCCCGAGAGATCACTGTAGATTCCTGACCCAGCAGATTAATTGGCAAGAAAGATGATGCTAAGGCCAATGGTGTCAGGAAGCAGAAAGTGAGTGGAAAAATAAAAAGAGTGAGGAGGTGTAGCTCTCACAAAGGGTCCCCATGGAAACTGAGGCAGGAGCCTAGCTTCTAGCTGTCTGGAGCAGAAACTGTGGGTGCCATCTTGGCAGAAGGGAAAGGTGCACCTCCCTTTACCAGCTGACCGAGAGTCACGTGTGGTTGGTCTTGGAATTTGCCCCAGGGGACAAACACAGACCCTGGAACAATCAGGAAGAATCTGAGAAGCGCTTTCCTTGTACCCAGAGGGTTCCAAGTCACTAGCCAGAAGGCTCACTCTGGCCAGTTCTGAGCCTCTAGGGGATTGTTCTTGAGTCTCTCTGCTCAAGGCCCTCTTGACCAAGTCTGGCATGAAGCATGGTGCTCTGTCCATGCTTGCAGAAGGCAAAGGCCTGCCAAGCTCTAGCTCCTGTACTTTCCAGGGTGCTGTGAACCTCCAATTGGCTCCACACAGCTTATAGGCTATGTCTTCAGGCTGACCTTAAAGGGAGGAGGGTCTGCCCTAGCTTCTCATTTACATTCTCATATCCAGGCTTTGGATATCTGTCCAAGCCAGGTTCCATAGGAATATGCCAGGCTACCTTCAAATCAAAGACCAAGTGAGAGCCAACAGGCCAGGCTATTTCCTGAAGGTAGACCTGCAATTAGTTGGAACTAGCTATTCCAAAGGGTTGCAGGAACTCCGCACTGCCTGGCCAGCTCTCCCTTCCAAACCTTGGGCGTAAACAGCAGGCTGACCAACCCCAGCCTTGAACCGTCATAGCTCCACAAGGGCCCAGAACCTGGCACAACCACACAGCCCAAGTCTGTCATCGATCCAGAAACCGACCATGCCAGCAGCCCTCTCCCTACCGTTTACCTTTTTTCTGGAAGAGCCAGCCTTGATGAGGCAGGACTTCTGTAGGGCCAGGTAACCACCGATCACTTCAATCTCATGTACAGTGGGGTAGCGTTTCTTAAGGGTGTTCTCCAGGGCAGGGTGGGGTCCTGAGAGGCTGTCAGCGTCCTGTTCCTCAGTCTCCTGCTGCTGGGACTGCCTATTGGCCTGACTGAAGTGTGGCTCCTGAAGGGTCTCTGGCTTCCTCTTGGGCACCACTATGAAAGTGTTGCTGCCTCGGTTTGGGAGCTCTGCGGTGTGCCCAGGCCTGGCAAGGTGCAGTTGGTACTGGGGGGGCCCACCAACTGCTGAGGAGGGCAATTGGGCTTCTTGGGAGGTCTCCTCTTCTGAGTCTACTTCGTCAATGAAGGTGACTGGAAGTCCTGGCCGCCCAGGCTCCTGGCCATTCTTGGCCAAGCCAGGAACCAAGCCGTCAGTCGGCTCTGCTTCAACAGTGGTTGGCAGGAATGGAGCTGGTGAGGATGACTGCTGCCACCTAACAGACCTGTCTGTGCCAGCGGTGCCTGTCCGGGGGCAGCCCTCCTCCCTAGCTGCCCACTGCATCTCAGCAGTCAAAGTACTCCTCTCTAGGACAGGTGCCCCATCCACTGTAGACACCAGCTGGGCTCTGAGCCCCCGGCTCTGAGAGGCCCAGCCTACCTCCCGGTTTGGCTCCTCTGACTGCCTCCCCTCCGAAGGATGGTTCCCAAGGGCCTTGCGCTTGGGGATCAAAACGAAGGAGTTGCGGGAGTTAACACGGAGGCTGGCCAGGGCCCTGGCCTGAAGGTCCCCGATTGGGATAGTTTCCACATCTGGCTTGGGGGCTGGCCTTATTTCGAAGGAGTCATTGGCGCTGGTGGCAGAGGAGACCCACCGGCGCTGGTTGGGAGTGGCACTGGCTGGGCTGGGCGCCGGCAAGGCAGGGGGCTCAACCGGAGTGGCACTTGGGGTCCCAGGGCTTGGGGGTGAGTGGAGGGAGGGTTCCCCTGACTCCACCTTTGGCTTCCACTTGCCCGGAACAGGAGGAGAGCCCGACAACCCATTGACAGAGCCGGCCGGGAACTTCTGAGTCATGGGTCCATTAGAAAGCGAGTGATTGACCGCACCGCGGGGCAGGCCGCGGGGGTGGACAGTGAAGGAGTTGCTGCTGGTCTTCTGTAGGAAGTCGCTGCGCCGGGTCCCAGGGCCCGCGGTACCATCGGGGTGCGCGGGCTCGCAACAGGCGGAGCGCTGACCCGTGCGCGGGGCAACGGGAACAGGCGAAACAGGGAGTGCGGGCTGGCTGAGACGCACCGATGGGGCAGGAGCCAACGACCGATTGGGGGGAGCGCGCGTGGCAGTAGATGGAGGCGCCACGGGAAGCTGCGGAAGCCCAGAGCGGGAGCGCTCCGGGCTCCCGCGGCTGCGGGGGGCGGCCGGCGAGTCGAACTTCTCCAGCAGTCGGCTGACACGGCCCGGCTGAGGCGCCTCCTGAGGCGCCTCGTACACCACTACCTCGGCAGCGCGGATGCCNGCAGCGGGAGGCACGGCGGGCGGGAAGCCAGGAGTTGACTCGATGATGAGGATGTTGTCGGCTCGGATGGTACGCACGCCCGGCACGCGACGGTACAGTTCCAGCAGCTGCTGCGCGGGCCGTGTCCCTCGCCGCCGCTCCGATTCAAGTCGCATGAAGGGGTTCTCGCTCAGCGGACCCAGACTCTCCGCCAGAACCAGCTTCTCGTTCTGTCCCTCCGGCGCCGCTCCGGGTCCCGGGCCTCCGCTCAGGGCGGCCAGTTTAGCTCGCCTCCGCTCAAGGATCTCCCGCTTCCAGGCGGGCATCGCGGTGCGCGACCCCGGGCCCGGCCGCCCTAGGCCGGCCATGCTTGCGGACGCAGCCGCGGACGGACTGCACAAGCTGCAGCTCGCCGGACACGACTCTCAGCTACCTGCCTCAGTACCGCGCCGTGCCACGCCCCCCTTGGTAGCCGCCAATTGGGCAAGTGTGCTCTGACCCAAGGGCAGACTTGCCCGCCAATGGGAGAGGTATACGGCCCAATTGATTGGAGGACACTCACTTACACCCTCCCCTAAGGCGTTCTTATTGGACTACGGCCGGCACCGGCCAATCGCTATTGGTGAAGATCAGTGGACACGCTCCCCAGCGAGGCACTGCTCAATGGCTGCCCCTCACTTCCGCCTCTGCGCTCTGGACCTGGCACCTGTGGACCACAATTAGGGCTGGTTTTGGCACGGCACACAGCAGACCCTGTGACCTAGATGACCTTGGTACAGTTCCGACTTCCTCGACACCCAGACAGCCACTCTGTTTTCCTGGGAAAGAGCCGTGCGCAAGAGCCGGGAGATCCTTGCTCCCGTGGGCAGTATACAAACGCATGGGGCTTTCCACCTTTGGGCCCAGGCCCTGCTCCAATCTGGAGTCCTTGAACCGCCGCGGACAGACAAACGAGGGCCCCTTCAGGACCTAGAAATCCTGTATTTGAGATCCACTCAGGCATAAGAAAATTGTTTTTTTAAGAATCTCGGTTTTGTAGATCCCAGAGCTGTTGTTTAGACCTATGTATGTGAACCTCTGGTACAGTTTGCCATTTGTGGCCCTGCGCACCAAGGAAGCAGCCTCATTTCTACACACAAACAGGTTACACATACAAGCAGAGCGACACACACTTAGGCAGCTCTGTCACACAAAAGAGCACAAAAACTAGGGTAAGGGTAGTCCCAGTTCTGTTTAACTCTCTCCAAGAGTGGGAAGAGGGCCAGCGACTCGGTCACAATCTCACAGCCGACGAGTCTTTAGGATGTTTCTTTGGGCAGAACTGCATATTATCCAATCTGTACCCCTTTCGAGTGTACACAGTAGGGCAACTGCTTGGAGGCATTAGAAAATTGGGGAACCGGGCAGTGCGACTTTAATCCCAGCACTTGGGAAGCAGAGGCAGGCGGAGTTCGAGGCCAGCCTGGTCTACAAAGCGAGTTGCAGGATAGTTACACAAAGAAACCCTGTCTTGAAAAAATAAAATAAGCCAGGCGGTGGTGGCGCATTCCTTTAATCCCAGCACTTGGGAGGTAGAGGCAGGCGGATCTCTGTGAGTTCGAG
>LOJH01053597.1:720-12166 GCA_001685095.1 Ellobius talpinus
TGGTGCATGCCTTTAATCCCAGCCCTAGAGAGGATTATAAAATGGGAGGAGACATCTCTCAGACACAGTCCCATTCTGAGATTCCTGGAGGCAGGATTGCTATTTTGGACTGAGGTCAAGGTAAGAGCCAGTGGCTGGCTGCTTTGTTTTTCAGCTCTTCAGGTTGAACCTCAATTTCAGTCTCTGAGTTTTTATTAATTATGCTTAATTTGGTGCCCAACATGGGGCCTACATCCAAGCTCACTCCCTACACCCAAGCTCATCCCCTACACCCAAGCTCACCCCCTATATCCAAGTTTATCCTCTGCAACCAAGGTCATCCCAGACACCTAAACTTAGCTCCTACACCCATCACCCCGCCCCCCACCGTGCATCCAAGCTCAGAAAAGTGGCCATGACCAAAGACCAGGTTGAGTTCCCAAGAACTTTTCATACATGTCAATGGCCAGAATGTGTTCATTTGCCCCAGCGAGGGACCCAGGATATAGCTGATGATGCTACCTGGAGCATTTGTCTGAGCAGTTCTAAACAAGATCACTGTGTAATGCCATGCAGACTTCATTTGCTACTTCTCCATAGTACATGATTCATGTAAAGTATGGCCTCTGGAGTTGTGAGATGTGAAACCCTAATCCTAAGAGGACAGGATGAACCTCTTCTACAAACTATTGCTCCACTTGTTCCAGGTTGCCCTTCTTACAGTCTGCTCCCAGAGTGGGCATTAAGACAGAACTGATCTTGGCTTAGTTTTCTTCAAAGGTCTCCAGTGCTTTGCCTTCAAAACCTTCTTACTTGGCATGCCTTCCAGCCTCTCTTCCCTACCTCCTTCCCTCAGGAGTAGCACTTGCAAGGTGTGCTGATAGTTCCCCTGTCTATTCCAATTCCTCTTTCTTTGTCACTCACACAGGCATGCCTCTTAATAAGTGCACTGTAGCCCCAGGTCTCTCTCATTTCAGTATCTTTTGGTGGAGTCTGGATGAAAACTATACCAGAACAAACTGCACAGCACAGAAGCCCCAGGACCTCTCAGTACTCAGCCTCTTTTCTAGATTTTGACAACTGACACACTGCAGCTGCCTCACAGACATCAGGCAGAAGCCAGCATCAGCTTAAAGAGCATTGTCACCTGGCTCATTCCAGGAACATACCGATTGTTCTTGCTTCCCAGCTCTGAACATGTACAGCTCTGGTTTCTATCTCACCTTGCTGTTGCAATCTGATGGCCTTCAGAAAACATCACCTTGCTGGTGTTTGTTTTCACAGCCTCATTGATGAGCGGGGAGAGAGCTGCCAGAATCTGGATGAGGACTCACCTGGTCAGATTCCTAGTTCATAGCCCTACTGATGGCCCCAAATATCTCTGCTCCATCAACACAGTTCCAGCACAAGTTGACACAAAACATTTTGTTTTTCTCTTAGGGCAAGATATACCCTCCTGAGTTTGCTAGGTTTCCTTTACCCAGGAATTCTTGCCTTCATAGCCTTCCAAATGTTAAAAAGGCACTAGTTTGTTTTTGAAAGGAAATAGTGTCTGTGGAAAGATCTTGGTTTCGAAAAGACCATTTAAGATGTGTTGAGAGCGAATAGTTGCTGGCTCTGGAATTCTGGATTCTGTGTCCCTCATCAGGCTGCCTTTATTCCATTTCTGAACAGTAACCATAAAGCATCCAGTTTCATAAGACCCTAAAATATGACTGGGGGAAGTGACTGCCAGCAGATTCTAAGTCTGTCTCCCATGAGGGATAGAGCTGATGGTGTATCCTCAAAGGATTCTCATACTTTCAAGGCCTCAGGGAATGTATCTCATGCACATCTTGGGGACCTGGAGATGAGCTGTGTTGGAAGGCTTTCTCATAGCTGAATGCAAAATCCACATTAAAGAAGGCAAAATTCAAAGCAGTTTAAAATAGTAAGACTTTGATAGCCTCATGCTGTTTTCTACAATTATTGTCGTGCCATCATGGCTGGCACAAAATACCAACTGTAAAGGGAAAATAAGATGGTATGATAAGACAAAATATCATTCTTTTATATTCTTTGGCCACTGTGGCTATGATCACTGGCACATATTGAGATAAAAAAGTAGCATCTATAGAATTTTGTACCCAGAACAAAAAGCCACAAGACACTGATCCAATAGGATAGATACCTCTGGCCAAGGGCCTTTGAAAGTTAACTTTCTACAGTTAGTCTGTACGGTGTTGGCCGATTGATCCAAATGTACCAGTGCCAACATAACAAGCCCACCTAGCTCTCCCCTTGCTTTCCTCCCTTCTGCCTTTTTCTAAAATGTGATTTTTATGATTAGTGTTACTATAAATAATGATGCTGAAGATAGCAATAATTAAGAAGATTATGAGGAGGCATGATGTTTAAGTCTATCATTTAAAATCAAGAACAAGGGAATAAAACTTACTTCCCTATCCTCTCAGTTGAACCCATCAGGAATGACATGGGAAGATTAGAATTCCTATTGTCTATGTCCCACAACAATTTCTCCCAGGCAACCGATTGGTCAGGATCTAAGTTTTTGCTTGCCCTCAGCTGGAGCTTCAGAGCACATGGACTTTTTGGAGACGCTGATGGGTGGTAGAAAGAATAACATAGATACGGCAGAGGGGTTTTTCTGTCTGTGCTCTCTTGCACACCATGATTCCAATAGCCACATTTGGAAGATTTCTGGTAAATAAAAAGAGCCCCTACAGAGGATGACAAGGAAGTGCAGAATTAAAGACCAATCTGAAATCTCGAAGCTGACAAGTAGCCAAGTTTCTGCTCATATATGCTATTTTGCTGGGTTTCTCTAGAAGTGTTGACTGCCATTGCCATGGTCATATGACACATGCTGTGGTGTTTACTTCTTGGAACCTAAGCATGAACAACCAGAGGGAGCACATGGATCTGCCTCCACAAATGTGCAAGTTCCTAGATTTGCAGATCCTCTTCTGGGCCATATTTTGAGCTTTCTGCCATTTCTAGCTATTTCTATACAGGGACAGGAGCAGCCACAACAAACAGACATAGCCCATCTTCCAGAAGGCAAACGGTGGAGGGACTTTAGTTGATTGGCTGCATTTCTTCAATGAGATCTCGTGATCAAAGAAATCAGCAGCTAGAGGACAACTACTAGGCTTCCAACTCGGGCACATTTAGAAGATGAAAGTGGGCAGGCGCTCGCTCTCTTCAGTGCCCTCATCATCCCACATGGTACTTGCTAGGACTAAGAGGAGATTGGCTGAGTAACTAGGGACAGACAGTAGGTAGCCTTTGATCCAGTGTCCTTGTAGTTCTTCGATTCCTCACTGTTTAAACAAGTAAGTGAGTGTGTAACTTGACTTGGGGTATGGGCATCTATGTAGAACGGTGATAAGCACAATAAGCAGCACTGAATGAGCATTTTCCATGTGTCTGACACTTCTGCTAGAGCTTTACACATATTACATCACACAATTCCTATAACTAACATGTTTGCCTATGTGCACAGCTTTGTAGGAGAAGTGAGCAAAACTGGCTAGGAAAAAGTACACAGTCAAGAAAAGAAAGCTTGAAGCCCATGTAACATTAGACCTGTGTAGGATAAGCAGAAACCCGTTGAGTGGTTGACCAGATGACGATATTTTCAGGGACTTTGACCACGCGTCCAGGTTTGTTTCAGTTTCCTCTGTACAGAAGAACTGGGGTGAATCAGCAGATGGTTCAGGAAAGAAGCTGAGTTTCCCTATGAATATTAAAAATCCTCTGAGGATGGGAGATCCGCTCTGAAAGGCAATGAGTTCTTCACTGCACACTCTTGGCAGATGGGTTTCAGCAGTAAGGACATCTGAAAGGAAAACCATAGGGCCTAGGGCGTCAGAGGGTGTGACACAGAACTAGGCAGTTCTACTCCTTACCGGCTCTGAAAGGAGCAAAATTAAAATGCCGTATTTTACCCACCCAGGCACTCAGAGTCACACGTAAGGGAAAGACGGGAAAATGCTGAGCCAAGGGAGAAAGAATGTGGAAAGTTAGACATTGTGCTTCTGGTCCTCATCCACCAGTGGACCTGGATGACCCTGGCCAAGTCCATTTTACTTGTGAACACCCGAAGTTTTGGAACTTCACAATAGAGAAAGCATTTTAGAAAATTTCAAAATGTACGTAACTGGTCTCAAAAGTTCTCAGAGGAAGCACAGCTGTTTGGAAAAAAAATGGAACAAACCAGTTCCCGGCATTGTGGCAACGGGCACACTGTCCTGTGAGCTCTGCAGAGATCATTTCTGTATATTTTGGGGACACTGTTGCTATCCAGCGAAGGCTGTGTAAGCAGTGTCTTTTCTGCTCTTGGATTTACTGATCCTCTAACGATCCTGCATGTTTCTGTGACTCAGAACGGCATGCCTCTCCGGCTAAGACAGTCTAGCAACGACGGTGCAGCCTCAGCGTTCCCTGTTATCAATCATCCTTTAATGCAAAACAAACATTTATGAAAAGCGGCTATAAAAGATTACATTTTTACTTGTTATACCCGCTGACAACATCCATCCTGTGTTCTTCCGTCTGCAAATCAATTTTTGTTTCAAACACTGTCATATTTTGTAGATAACAATAAATTAATCTCTAAGTCTTGGGCATCTGCCTGGCAAGCCAACTTCCCATCACGCTACATGGCCATATTCCTGTTTTACGACTGAGATCTCCTCAATTCTGATTGTGAGGTCCTCTGTAGCTGGAGTACGTGCATCTGCACAGTCTTCAAAGTTGATGCCCCTCTAGGAACTAATTAGCATACCCACGACAACAAAAGGTGTTCTAATCAAGCATTGTGTCTTATCTCAGAAGATGCTAAGCGATTTACAAAGGGAAATTCTCTCCTTTCCTCTCCCCCACCTACCAGTCTCGGGAGTGGGAAACTAGACGTGGGAACACTGTAATCTTATCCAACACCAGGCCAGGCCTCTCCCGCATCCTACAAGCCTTGTGCGCTCCAGAGACTTAAGCTCAGCTCCACTTCATTTTTTAATGAAAACAGAGTTTAATTTTGTCTCCAATACTTACTTTCTCCCACAGATGGGAACAAAGAGGGCTAGGGACTATGGGATCAACCCTGCAATACATATGGTTATTCAAAATTTAAGGGTCACCACCACTCAAAGGTAGGGTGCAAATCTGTATTGCCGTTAATTAATTTAGCCTTCATTATCAACTGTTCGGAAGCACAAAGGAAGCTTACCAGCTCCTTTCCAACAACCAAAGGATGAAAAAACCAAGTGAATGAAAGGTCTAAGAGACTTAGCAAACAAACTGTTGGCCATTTGGAAGTATCTTAAGGCTCCCCGAAAAGCACCCCATGACTGAAATCAATTAAAAGGAGCCAAAGGCCGACCTGCTCAAGAGAAAGCACTTAAATATCCCACCTACTCAATAAAGGTCCAAAGATCCCAAAGCCCCCAGAGGCCTCATGAATACACGGAGAATTTTAAAATGCCCAAAGAAGGAGAGATGTGAGGACAAGAGAGAGGTCTCTGCTTCTAAATAATAGCGGCTCCCCTGTGGTTAGGCATAGCCTTCAGGATTTGCTTTTCAAGCTCTTTATTGAAATTGCTTGGGTCTTTTAACAGATCTCCTGTGAGGACTGAAGAGCCTTAAGCTAATTACGCTTGGCCGAGATATGCTTGATGCGATGGGAAAAACAGAAAGCTTTAGAAAGGGTGAAAAAATCTCTCTCCATCTGTTGGTGGTCTTACTAAAAGAATACTAGGGGAGAAGCAGGGGTGGGCAGCCAGCCAGAGTGGGGAGGCAGAGGACTTCTTAATTATGGGGTCAATGAGACCATTACAGCTTGGAACATTGGGAAAGAGCAGCCAAAAACATTGGGGGCTGGGCAGCAACAGCAGAAGTGTCTCGCTGAGTAAGCAAGGCCGAAGAAGGGAACTAGAAAGAGCAGGGAGAATTTGGTGGGCTTGGAGGGAAAAAAAATCATTATAAGTTGGAAAACACAGTTGGTCTGAAGAAAGGAAGAAGGCTCTTGAGTTGAAAAGTCGGGTTTCACCACAAAGCCTTTCCTCCTTGGTTGTCTTTGGTTTTCCTAGGTGGTTGCAGATGGAGCCCCAGTGATGCGTTTTTCTCCGATGGCACTGAGACAGTTGCTTCTGTAATCCTTGGCAGTGCAGGTGAACAGGCTGCATTTGGCTTTCAAATCAATGCCCCAAGTGTTGACTCAATATGGCAAACAGCTTATGTGTGTCGTTCTAAAAGCTAGCTTCGGCTTTTGAGTTTTTTTCTTTTTCTTTTTAAAAATAACTAATCCCCTCGAAATTCAACTGAGAAATTGTTTGATTTTTTTGGAAGACAAACTGACTCAAGGAGCAGCTTAGACTGAAGCCTATTTTTACTCTGTATAGGGTAATTCCTGCAAGTTGAACGACTTAGGTCCCAAATCTTATTTTTTTCAGCATTTGTAAATGAAACACCACTTTTGCTCTCGTGACTCCTATGTCTGGGTGAGCAAAATTACCAAAATGAAGGGAATTTTCCCCATTTTGTCTCCTATTGCTTATTCTCTGTGCAGTAAGTCTGGGAAGAAGGACTTTGGTGTTAACAGGCTTTCTGAACACAAAACTCGCTTGTGTATGGAGGGCTGCCAATAATCGGGGCCCTTCTTCCTGTGTCCACACTCAGGATTGTGGAACGGCCCTGTGTTTCTCTTTCGTTCTCTGCTGGTGTAGAAGGATTGCACTTGCACTTTGCACTTGGTGACAGAGGAAACACGTGGAACAGAAGCTTGGGAGCTACTGTCCTCCGGTGGACACTGGTCTTGTACTCATTCTTAAGTCCTGATGAGAAAGGAGAAATTTGGAAGGGAGATGCTTTTGCTGCCTCCCTGATGGTGGATCAGACTGTAAACTTTTTCTCACTTACATCAGAGGAATTGACTTAGGAAAAAAAAATTCTGCCAGGCCAAGAATGACTAGGGACCTCACACCTACCTTCTATCTACCGCCCCCTCTACATCCCCAGAAAAGATTACTTTTTTCTTCCAAAACTTGGGATTTTTTTTGATCCAATTTTTCTTAGCCAAGAATTGAATGAAAAACTGTCTTGTAACAGAATGGAGATAACCAGGGACCCAGGTCCTCTGGCACTCAAAGAAAGTCCTGGTTGGCCTGTCTCAGGGTTAAATTTACACATGTTCTAGCCCTTTGTCTCATGATTTTCTCTAAAATTGTAAAAAGGCCCAAGGCGTTGAGAGAGTCAGGGCTGGAAATTAAACTGCATTTTACCTCTATAATTTCCACCTTTTAGTTTCTTTAAGATATGAGGGAACAAAGTGGTAAGTGGTTTAAGGACCAAAGTACCTAGTAACACTCAACTTTGGCCCTACCTGCAGGTCCTGGGAGACCATAATGATGCTAACTAAGCTTTTCCAGCCACAGTGCCTGGTGCAAGTCAGCTGGTTTGGATGATACGCCGCAGCTTTACCACTTATATGGGTGTAGTCCCTGAACCAGCAGCATTGGCATCACCAGGGATTTTGTTACAAACACACAACTCTTGACAGCCCACTGTCTTCAGACCTGCTGACTCAGTAACTAGAGGGATAAATCCCAGCAGCTCATGCTTAATGCTTAAGGTGATCTGGCTCCACTCCATCAGAAGCTCTCCTCCTCAACGTGGGGATATACCCACGGGAAATGGGATTGCTGTTGCCAGGAAAGTGTGGACCATGAGCCTCCTGACTCAGCTTTTCTCATCTTCTGTTTTTACGGTCTTGTCCTTAGGATACATATATGTAAGTTTCCTAGTGAAAATTAGGAACTGCATGCCGGTTCATACGGTCCAAGACTTAATGAAGTATGATGACCTCTGAAACAAAACCACAAGTCATGAGCCCAGAAAGAGTATGCTTAGGATAGAGATCAGGAATTTGCATGCCTAGCAAGTTTCCAGACACTGCTGATGCTATTTTGCTGGTTTCAGAATCACATGATGAGAACTGCCATCGATGGGTCTGTTTCCATGTCTTTGATCTTTTTGTCTGTTTGTCTCTCTGTTGGTCTTCTGCCAACTTCTGTCTGGATTCCTTGTACAAATGAGTGCTGGGTACATATTTGTGTGTGTGTTGAACGTCACTGGAAGCACAGTTGAAGCGACTGAGGCCACTCTATGATTCCACTCTCAGTCTTCGCTTTGCTCAAAAATTTGTTCACCCACCAAACAAGACAAGAAAGTTGAGAGAATATAAAATTGCTGGTTATGTTTCCCTTTGTTGTTGTTCTGGATTTTGAAGCAAAATACTAGAGTAGTAGTACTAATTCAAACAGTGAATGAGACCAGCAATTTCTCATGTGTTGGTGGTGTCTTAGAGTTGATGCCAAAGCCCACCAAGAACTATGATATCAGAATCCTAGAGCCAGTTCCTAGAACTATTTTTTCTTAAGTCAGGGTCTCAATATGTAACCCTGATTGACATCTGGAACTGCTTTGTAGACTAGACAAGTGAACTCACAGAGATCCACCTGCTTCTTCCTCCCAAATGCTGGGATTAAAGCCATGTTCCACCACACCCAACCTTTAGGAACTATTCTTGTAAGTACATAACCCATGAACAGTTTAATTATGATTAATATTTAAGGAATAAACTAAATGTGACTAAAAATGAAAATAAAAAATATTCTTCAAAATGTGTCTTTAAAAAAAGATATACAAAGCTAAGTGCAGCAGGGCCTATCTTTACTCTCACAGTCTGTGGCTGGAGGATCTTTAGTTTAGGCCAACTTAGACTGCACAGAGATGCTGCTTTAAGGAAAGAGAGAGAACCACATAGCTTTGCCTCCATTCTTTCTTATTTCCCAGCAGCTGTTTTTCAATACAGTTTCATTTAAAATTGGAGGAAATAAACTATAACAACTCAATAATGTATTGGGTTGCATCTAAAACAAAATACAAGTTCTCACAATAGCATATTTATCATTAGAAACTGGACCACTCACCTCAGTAGTAAAGATTCACATTGAAATGAAGCAACCTCACACAGCCAACCCGAATCCTTTCCTATTCTTAAAAGATGTATGTACCTCCTTTTTCTTTTTTTAAATCATCAAAGCAGATGTCAGAAAACAAATGCAGTGAAACATTCAGGCGGCAAGATCTCTAATTGTTTCCATCTTGATTATAAAAACAAATTGGAAGGTAAATCCTCACAGTGAAATAAATGAAAAAAATAATTAACATTCAAAGAGCTCTGTATACCACCTGCTCTTTCCACACTAAGCTGAAACAAAGGCACCTGACATATAAGTGGCAATGGAAAGAAAGTGAGTTTCCTCCTGAAGCAGAGAGAAAAGTAGCACTTACATTTGAATTTCAAATCAGGATGCACACCTGATGTACAATCAGTAGGGTTTGGCGGGTCCTGCATCTGACGAGTTAAGCGAAATCATTACCTCTAAAGCCACATGCAATAAACAATCTATCCAAAATACACGATACAACATTTCTGGGCCCGTTTCTATACTTAAAAACAAACAGCTTTTATTTAAATAAATGTTGAACTTCTAACTCCAACAAACATCTAAATTTAAGGTTATCTTTTCTCAAACTGTGTACAGGTATGTATTAATTTAGAGTGGACAATATTCTAGTATTTGTAACTAAAAGTGTAAATGACCATTTATTTGTGCAGCCACAGTATTACAGACTTGCCCACTTACAGAAGAGTGACCTGCCCTGGTTCTGTCGCTCTGACTGCTGGCCTCTCTGTCCCTGTGACTGGCTGAGGTCTTTATTCCACAGCTACAGTGAAAGTCTTACTTTTGTCAGGCTAAGAAAAAGTAAAACCAGTTCACTGGAAGTAGGCAGAATCTCCTTTTATGTATGACTGAAGAAAAAAAGAAATACTCTTCAAACGATATTTAAGACGTTATTCTAAGAGAGAACAAGACAGGGATTTTTTTTTTTGACTGACAGAGGCAGGTTAGAGATAGACGGAGCACTTCAGAGCACAGCTGTAAGAGCATCTGACACCACTGTGCCCAGAAATACTTGAGGCCCAAAGCAGACTGCTGCGGGGAGCTGGGTATGGAGCCTGGCACCAGAAGGAGCCATTTTCTTCCACTCTACCATTTTAGGGAGCGGTGCGGAAGGGGCAAATACTGCATGGCATTGTGGGGCTAAGGCACTCACAGGGAGATAACTCAAGTATATGTACACTTGAGAGTGTGAAGAAATACTTCATAATTCAGGGGCACTTGTACCAAATTGCTTTGACACAAGGTTTTGAGTAATCTGGGCTATATTCAAATGCTGCAAGAGGGGCCCTAGCAATTGGTTTTATTTATTTTATTTTTACTGTAAAGACCCAGGCAGTAAATGTTTCAAGCTTTGCATTTTCCCATAAAACTTTATTTATGGAGCTTGAAATTTGAATTTCATATAATTATATATGAGTCCTATACAAAAGCCTAAAAGAGTGCAATAAATGTGATATTTTATAGTTTTTACTGACTGCAGTCTATAGTTTAACATGGAAAACAGAGGAATCAATGAAGGAAACCATCTGCCTGCTTTTGAGCTGCCAGTAAGTCTCCAGGTCGTACAGACATTTTAGGACATTTCTTCCCTACATGCCCCTTACACCAGCCTTGAGATCACACCTCTGTTCTGACAACTTCATTCCACCACTCTTTCATGTGCCGCTAAGAGAGACAGAGACCAATCAGACATTAAGTCAAAAATGGTCACATGAGACAAAGTCATTAAATGATCATTGATAAGACATAGCAATCATAAACATTTATGCACCTGACATTAGAGCATCTGCATATACAAGGCAAATACCAGCATAATTGAAATGTAAAAGAAACAGTAATATATTAACAGTTGGGGGGCACTGATACACCACTCTTAGATCTGATGTTTGGATAAGAAGGGGATTATTTTTAAGATATATATATATATATATATAATGTGTATTTGTAGATGGTAGAGTATATAGCAAGAAATCAAAGTTGGTGGGGGCAAACAAGTTTTTGTTTGGGCTCCATCCTTTCTACTCTAGAGACGTCTGAAGTGGGCCCCTCAGTGACTTTATTTGTCTCATTCAGGTCCAGTTGGAGCAGCTTGATGAAGGAGATCACTTGTTGGTTCCTGGCTGTTTAGCCCCAAAATAATCACACAGAAACTGTATGAATTAAATCAGTGCCTGACCCATTAGCTCTAGCTTCTTATTGGCTAACTCTTACATCTTAATTTATCCCATTTCTATTAAACTGTGCATCACCACAAAGTTGTGGCCCACCAGCAAAGTTTCAGTGTGTCTGTCTCAGGCGGCGGCTCCATGGCTTCTCCCTGACTCTACCTCTTTTCTCCTAGCATTAAGCTTAGATTTCCCCGCCTAGCTCTGTTCCCTTATAGCCTGCTATAGGCCCAAAGCAGTTCCTTTATTTATCAATGGTAATCACAGCATACA
>LOJH01053598.1:0-12166 GCA_001685095.1 Ellobius talpinus
CTGTGCGGGAGCTGGGCGGGACGAAAAGCAGGCCCCGCTCCCCTATCATTACAAGAGGCCATGGAAGTGTGCTGCTTGCTGGCTTGCTTGCCATGGTTTGTTCAGCCTGCTTTCTTATAGAACCCAGGATCACCAGTCCAGGGGTGGCACCACACACAATGGTCTGGGCCCTCCCGCACCAATTTCCAGTTAAGAAAATGCCCTACAGACAGACTTGCCTATAACGCCCCATCATAAGGGAGCATTTTCTCAGAAGAGCTTCCCTCCTGTCAGACGACTTCAGCTTCTGTCAAGGTGACATAGGACTCGTCAGCACAGCATTTCTTGTTCCAACTTCTCTCTCTCTGCCCCTTTATCACAGGAGCAACTGTGGACAGCATGAGAAAAACTGACTTGCCTGCCAATCCTCTTGTAACAGTTTGTATCTGGGGTGTCTCCTATAGGACCACATGTTAAATCTTAGTCCCCAGCACAGCCCTGTTAGGAGGTGGAGACTTTAAAAGATAGGATTTAGTAAGAGGTTGTCTTGTCGCTGGGCTCTTGGCCCTGAAGGAGATAAAGATCATTTGTCCCCTGCTGCTTTCTCTCTTCTCATGTCCCAATGGGGGGGTCAGCTGGCTCAAGGGCCAGAGTTTTCCAACCCCGAATTTTAAGAAATAGATACAAGAATAGTTTTGCATTGGTCTCAGATCCTTGGGTAAAGCCCTGTTCAGGAGACTACTCATAACAATATTCAATTCACCAGAGGGTTTAACAATCTTGACTGTGAAGAGTGGTCTTATAACTGAAGTTCCTCACTCGGCACTGTGAGCTCTTGTTCTCTTGCCCCATACAGGGATGGCTTATGCTATATAATGGGCACTTTGCACAGTTTAAGTACTTTGTAAGGGTAAGTTGAGGACTGGTCACATTTAAAGCTAGAAAGACTCCAGCTATATCCCCTGGAGCATCAGCAGCACTGGCTGCCTCCTCTCCCACTACAGCCTCTTACACAAAACTCCCCTGCAGGGGTGGCAGGAAAAGGCAAAATACGGGACCTAGGACAGACTTTCCAGACCCAGCCGAGAGTGGTCTCTTCCTTTTCCTGTGGAAATGGCTGCTGCCTCTGAGAACTTTCACTAACCCTCTTTGCTCTTTTCAGAATTGTCTTTGAGTTTCATTCCGTTAACCAGAGGGGACAGCAGTGATAGCTGAGAGGTATTCTTCCTTCCAATCAGGTATAAGTCTACCTCCATCCAACCCTCTCTAGATACAAGTACAGAGGGAATTTTTTTTCATGTCCAAGCCCCCAGGAGACCAGTAAACTTAAACTTGAAAGTAAGAATAAACAGAAAATTAGGATGGGAAAAAATTAAGAATGGTCACTCAGCCCCGTAATCTTTATTTTGCTCTTCATTATTAGGCTTTGAGGGACATACTTCAAACATGAAGACAACCAATGAAAGCACAGAAGATCTTGGTGTGGGGGGATTTCTTGTGCTTGAAGCACCCAGAACTTTCCATATTATGCAGACTAACTCAGGATATCCAAAGTAGCCTATGGCAAAAGACTTCACTTTTAAGGGGCTTCTCACACTGGACTGAGGTTTTAGTAATAAATGAATTATAAGAAGCTGACCATTGAGTTAAGGCAGGCAATGAGAGTATTTGGGATTGTAGAACTTGCATCTTCCTCCTTGCTACATGTTTTAGAAAGTGGGCATGACTCTGTATTGATTTTGTGCCATCCACAAAGCTGCAGAGGCTCTCAGGGTACATTAAAGTCGATGCTGGTGTCCTGTGTACAGCCTCTGCAGGAGCCAGGGGCTTTTTAGGATTTGAGCTTGTCAGTCTGAAGAAGTTCCCCCAAGTTACTCACCCTCATAGTGCACTGTTTTCTAAGGATTTTTAAGTCAATGGGGGCTTCCCTTTTCTTGTGCTTACCTGAGAATAGAGACAGAACTACATTCCATCTACCTGGAGTTCTGGGCAGAATGCTGCTGCCATAAAGATTAAAATCAGACCACCTTGTCAATCACAATACAAGTGTCAAAGATGGCTGGAGCAGGCTAAGACATGCTTGAGCCTTATGAGGTGTCTCCAACCTCACTTCTCTTCTTTTTCCTCCCATTTGTGATGCTCCAATCAAATGTTTCCCTTCTCACCTTGCTTTTTCTACAAATCCATGCTGCATGCTAGCTCTTCTCTAACCTCCCTATACCTTGACTCTAGTTACTAATATTCCTACGTTTAAAACCCATATCATTTACTGATCCATAGTTACTCTGTGTTACAGCAAATGAGGCTCCTCATTGTACCTCAAACTCACCATACCCTCCCCACCTACCTTCTTTCCTCATGCCATTTTCTCAGCTTGGACTGTCTTACCTCATCTCTATTTCTTAAAATATTCCAATGCCCAATGTGTACAGTATTTTGTCTAAAAGGGGCAATTAAAACTTCTACAGTTCCTTTAAGTTTAGACTCGAATTATATTTCTCTTATGCTGACCACATTGTCTCTTGCATTATAACAACCTGCCTTTCCTACCTTGTTGGAGTCGGGACACTTTCATCTCTGTGTGTGCTCTTCCAAATAGACAATCCATAATAGATGTTCAGTTAATACTCACTCCTCAGTTAATGACTCAAGTGCACAGTCTGAGGTCTTAAAAAGTTAAATGACCTTTTTATGATTCAAAAACAAATCCAGAAAATATTGTAAGTAGGAAAATGTTTAGAACTGTGCATCATGCCCTGTCCTTTATAAAAAGTCAGAGAGAGATCTCACAGCAATTTTCTCATGCTGATCACCTGCTTATTTACAGAATCTGATCCTATAAGCATAGGAGAAATAACTTAAATCTTAGCTTCCCATAAAAGCAATCTTATAAAATTGGTTTCCGCTCTTAAGCAAGGCTTGGTGCCCAACTTCTTTATATGGATGGTCACAAGCATTGTATTTCATCAATTATAAATGTTACACCTGTACTCTATATTACATAAAACTCTCTACAGTGCACATAAATCAATTAAACAAGGCAACACAGCAGCCCATAAAATAAAAACTTTATTTAATCCAGTCCATCATAAAGGTCTACAGAACGAAACTTTCCTCATCTTTAAAAACCTTATTAGAATAAATCAGTAGGGCAAGATCTGCCTTTAATAGGGCCAGAATTTTGGAATGATTTTGTTTGAGGACAAATATTTTTCAGAGACAGTAAGGAAATTTTATAGGAAATTAAAGACTACATGGATTTGCAAGAAAATAATTCTATAATGTAAGTTCAATTGTATTGCTACTGGCAACTTCCCTGTCGTAAGTATAGCTCTTAGCCAGCAAGCTTAGATTTTTCTCTCAGTGTGAAAGGAGCTTTGCTGCCATCTGAGTGGACTTTTCATCCACACTAGCCATTTCCCTCTGATGCTTGATTATAATGTAGTCACAAAGGCACTACTCATGTGATAATAATCTTGGCCTAGGTACCTTCTAATTTAATAGCCTAAAATTCTTTAGTGCCAACTGCCATGCCCCTGATATTTCTTCATGTTGCTAAATGTCACAGTTATACTTCATGCCTGAGGGTGGTCAGTAGAGTCCATCCTAAAGACCTACCTGTGACTTCAAAGCACCACACCCAGGTCTTTGCCAATAGTTACCATGCTTACATCTAAGTGTTCAACTGAAAACTGCCTTGCTCTGTAACTTCTTGCCACCACAAAATACATTAATTCAGATAATCAGAGTATCTGGGAGATGGAAGCTTCAGTATTCCTATATAATAATTTTATTAATTTTCTGAGATTTCATACAAGCATTGAGTCTATTTTGATCATTTTCACCCACCAACTCCTTCTGCTAACTCTTCCCAGGTCCAGCCTCCAACTCCACCCAGCTTCCTGTTATTTTTCTATAACTAACCAAATCAAATTTGTGATGCCCAAATATTCATGGGTATGGGACCATCCACTGGAACATGATTGACACACCAGAGACCACACTTTTATGGAAAACTGACTCTCCTTCCCCCAGAAGCTACCATCTGTAGTTTTCAGGTAGGGATATAACTGAATACTGAAATACAGAATACTGGGCATGAAAAAAGAAACCTTTTCTTTTCTGAGAGTTTCACTAATCTTTGGGTATCATAAAGATCGTGTGATACTGTGTTCACTTAGCAAAGTAAATTGCAGCTGATTTGCTTTTAGGTTCTAGGAGCTCCCTAGCATAAATTCTTGGCCCTATTTACCACACCAGGTATGTTTCTTCCTGTGATCAGAAAAACTGTTTGGTTGGTTAACTCCACAACATTCATGGCACCATTACACTGATGTGCATATCTTTCGAAACTGGCCAGTATTCTAGCACAGAGGATTCACAGTTAGGGAAATTGTTGATGACTTGGCTGCCCCAGCATTCCACATAGCACTTTCCAGCATTGTGAAAGGTAGCCAGATGGGGAAAAGCTTTCAAATCAATATCAGCTTGACTTTGTCATGTCTAGTGACCAATTTTGTGACCACACATTTGTGTAGTGTCATAAACAATGAGTCTTCCCATTATATTTTGGTGGGTAACCAAGAGTAATGGTAATGGTCTATAAGGTATTATTTGTGGAGTCTCCCAACACCCCCGGACCAACAAATGAAACACGACTAATAAAAACTCAAAGACAGAAATTAGGGTTCAACCTGAAGTTCAGAAAAGCAAAACAGCCAGCCACTGGCTCTTATCTTGACCTCAGTCTGAAATGGCAATCCTGCTTCCAGAAATCTCTGAATGAGACTGTGTCTAAGACTTGTCTCCTCCTGTCTTATAACCCTCTCTACTTCTGGAATTAAAGCAGTGCACCACTGTGATTAAAGGCATGCACCACCTGGTTTCTATGATAAAATAGTATGGCTATTGGGATTAAGTGGGTAGGAGGAGGGATAGTTAATTAACATTAAATATGTTCAAAAAGCCACATTTAAACTTACTATTTTACAATGTATATAAGATGTATAATACACATAAATTTCATATGTATGTGCATGTTTATATGTGGATATATATATATATATATATGTTTAGTTGGACTCACTCTACACAAGGGATAATTCTCCTCTCATAAGCTGCAGTCTGCCAAATAAGAATCCCAGTACCAGGTGTGGGATACCTCTCTTACAGTTGTTTATAGTAACATTTCATTTGTATTTTAATAACTAAAGCTTGCCTGAAGATCAGAGAGTAAAACAGCCCCACTGGTCGGCCTTACAGACTAGGCAGTGGTAACACACCTTTAATCCCTTTAATGAGTTAAATAGGATTTATTCCTTCAAACAAGGAGAGTTCATCACATGAAAAATCATTAGTGTAATATGCTTCATAAAAGTCAACAGTATGAAAAATGAAGAATATAGAAAGCATAAAACCACATAAACATCTCAATCAATGGGAAAGAGCTTCATAAAATTGTACCTTTTATAATAGAAACTCAATAAATTAGAGAAAGAAAGAAATCCTCTCACCATAGCAAAAGTGGCATGTGAAAAACTGACAAGAAACATACTCAGTGGGAGAAGACTGAGAGTCTTTACCTCTAAAACCAGGAGTGGACACCTTAAATACTTTATTCAACAAAATACTGGAAATCTTAGCCAAAGCAATTAGAAAAGAAAAAGTAATAAAACAGTCAAAATTCATTTTACAAAATCAGTAAAATTATCACTCACACATAATGTTATTTTATGCATAGAAAACCTGAAGCTTTCATCAAGAATATTATAGATAAGAAATTCTAGAAAGCTTTGGGATACAAAATCATCATCAGACTCAGTCATTAGCTTTTCAACATCAACAATGCAATTGTGAGTAAAATTTGAAAATTGGAAAATATATCACTTAAGATTGCACCAAAAAATAAAACATAGGCATAAACTTAATTAAGAAGAAAAATGGTTTCTACACAGAAGCTCTGTTGTTATAATGTTGGGGAAGGAAGCTAAAGACTCAAATAAATGAGAATAAACTTGAGTTCATGGTTTTGACACCAATATTGGTCAGAGGCCATTACTACCCAAGTGATCATCAGATTTAGTACAATCCCTATCATAATTGAGCTATGAAACTAAAATGTTATCAATCTAAATAACTTCAAAAATGTTCTATATCTTGCCATATCAAATATTTGTCCAAGATCCAACTTTTATTTAAAAATATAGTCACATCCATCTCATTAGTTGCATAGCTTTAATTTTAATAAGTATATGCATACTTATATGTAAAGGGCAGGTCTTCCATGCATAGCAACAAAGCATGGCAAATCAAGTTGCAGTAGGACTAAGCACCTCCACCTGTGTTAAGGCTGGGCAAGGCATTCCAGTGTAAAGAATAAGATCTCAAGAGGTTGCCAAAGGGTTAGGGACAGCCCCTGCTCTTACTGTTAGGAGTCCCACAAGTAGACCAAGCTACACAACAGTCACCTATGTGTAGAGGGCCTAGGTCGGTCCCATGCAGGCTCCATGGTTGTTGGTTCAGACCTTTGAGGTCCTATGAACTAGGTTAGTCGTTTTTGGGGGTTTTCTTATGATACCCTTGACCCCTCTGGCTCCTGCAATCCTTCCTCCTTCTCTTAAGCAGGATTCCCCAAGCTTGGTCTAATGTTTAGCTGTGGGCCTCTGAATCTGTTTTCATCAGTTTCTGGTTGAAGGATCTCTGGTAGCAATTGGGGTAGTCAATAATCATAAGAGATGACCAGTTATGGCTAAGTATTCACTATTGCTAGGAGTTAGACTTGTGGGAACTTCCCTTTCATCAGGTTTCTACCTGACAATGAAATGCCCCCCCATTCCATCTCTCTCACAGTACTTTCCTCCTCCATCCACCTCTGTCTTTAAGGACAAAAGGAGTTATGAGTGGGAACTTTAAAAAAATTCTGATCTACTCAGCTTAGAGTCCCAGTTTTATGGGATAAGAATAGGTCTGTGTTTGTACACTAGTGACAGTAGCAAAACAATGTAAATGAACTTCGTGACCACTGAAGTATACACTTATGATTGGTAAGATGGTCAATTTCATGGCTATTCTGTGGCACTTCGAAATACTGTTATAGTCATTCNTCTCTCTCACAGTACTTTCCTCCTCCATCCACCTCTGTCTTTAAGGACAAAAGGTGTTATGAGTGGGAACTTTAAAAAAATTCTGATCTACTGGGCTTAGAGTCTCAGTTTTATGGGGTAGGAATAGGTCTGTGTTTGGACACTAGTGACAGTAGCCAAACAATGTAAATGAACTTCGTGACCACTGAAGTATACACTTATGATTGGTAAAATGGTCAATTTCATGGCTATTCTGTGGCACTTCGAAATACTGTTATAGTCATTCTGTTCCAATTAAGCATACTATTCAGTAGTGAAGGCACAACTACTGGTCACCAATTGCTCCAACACCATCACCCCCATCACGTTTGGAATGAACCAGGAAGGCATGATTTTGTGGTTGCTCGATATTAGGGAAACAAAAATATACCTGATGAATTTCAAATGACTTATTCTAGGCATCATCCTAGGACAACTTGTTTTCTGTCTGACTTGCCCATTCAATTTCAGTTTCTTGCAACAGCAACACTCTACACTGTCCTGCGAGAAAGGTGATGCCCGAGTGGCTTGTGTGTAACATACAACACAAGCATTCACTTTTTGTGAGTGGGCTATAACATTTTAGTACATATTATATGCAGGATATGATAAACTAATATTGTATATTAACTAAAGCAAAATCAATTGACACGTAATGCTTCTGTTTTAAAAAATGACACAGTGCCTCTTCATAAGGATGCAAATTTCAGTGTTTGGCTTAAGCACAACAGAGTAACATTTGGAACAATTGGACATGAATATAATCAGGAANATTCACTTTTTGTGAGTGGGCTATAACATTTTAGTACATATTATATGCAGGATATGATAAACTAATATTGTATATTAACTAAAGCAAAATCAATTGACACGTAATGCTTCTGTTTTAAAAAATGACACAGTGCCTCTTCATAAGGATGCAAATTTCAGTGTTTGGCTTAAGCACAACAGAGTAACATTTGGAACAATTGGACATGAATATAATCAGGAAGAACACTTCATAACTCCCATAACTTCATAACTATAGAAATAAAGTGTTTCTTTATAAACCAAACAAAGAGTTTTTTGATCAATTTTCATTAAGTATGATTCTCACCCAACTTCTGAAGATAAAGTTCATTCTGTTGCTGTGATAAAATACTCTAGCTAAAACCATTGAGGAGACAAAACAATTTTTAAAAATATTTCTTATTTAAAAGTTTTTTTTGTTTTACATACCAACCACAGTTTCCCCTCCCCCTTCTCCCGTTCTCTCCCCCCTCCCCACTCAGAAAGGGTAAGGCCTCCTTAGGGAGTCAATACAGTCTGGCATATCAAGTTGAGACAGGACCAACACCCCCCCAGTCTGAGCAAGGTATCCTTCCATAGGGAATGGGCTCCCCCCCACACAAAAAAGCCAGTTCACGCACTGGGGATAAATCCTGGGAGAGAGGTGCATAGATAACCCCTGGGAAGGAGATATAGGTAAGATCTCCTGAGTAAATTGGAAGTGGGAGGGGGAGAGGGAAAGAGAGGGAAAGAGGATGGGGAGAGAACACCAGGGAAGGGATGGTTGAGTTGGGGGAGGGACAGAGAGGGAGAGCAAGGAAAGAGATATCTTGATAGAGGGAGCCATTATGGGGTTAGGGTGCTAGGAAACTCCCAGGAATCCACAAGAATGACAGCAGCAGCTAAGACTTCTAACAATAGTGGAGACAAAAGAATTTATTTGACTTGCACTTCCAAGTTCCTCATCATTTGCGAAGCCATGGCAGCAAATCAAGTGTTTTAGTTAGTGTATGACTGCTATGATGAAATAGCATGACCAAAGCAACTTGTGAGGAAAGAGTTTAGTTGGCTTATGCTTCCATACCGTCCACCATGGAAGAAATTCCAGACAGGGACTCAATTAGGGCATGAAACAGGAGGCAGAAACTGATGCTGAGCCATGGAGGAGTGCTGCTTGTTGGCTTGATCTCACAGCTTGCTCAGCCTACTTTCTTATAGAGAGAGCAGTGGTTCTCAACCACTAATGCTGCAACCCTTTAATATGGTTCCTCATGCTGTGTTGACCCCGAACCATAAAATTATTCTCATTGCTACTTCATAACTGTAATTTTCTTACTGCTATTATTGCAATATAAATAACTGATTATTAAGGATCTTCAATGATCCCATGTAAAAGGGTCATTAAGCCCCACAGGGTCACTACACACAGGTTGAGAGGCACTATTATAGAACCAGGCCTACCAGCCAAGATGACACCACCTGGACTCTCTCCACATTAATCAGCAATTAAGAAAATGCCCTACAGGCTTGCCTACAGCCAGATCTTATGGAGGCATTTTCTTAATTGAAGTTCTCTCCTTTCTGATGACTAGCTGTGCCAAATTGACATAAAGCTATCAGAAGTGAAAGGCAAGAACCATGGAGGAATGTTGCCTACTGGCTTGCTCTCTGGTTCATGCTCAGTTTGCTTTCTTGCACAGAGCAGCTCCTCTTGCCTAGGTATGGAGTCACTCATATCAGGCTGGGCCCTCCTACATCATTCATCAATCAAGATAATCTCTCACAGACATGTCTGCAGGTTAATCTGATGGGTGCAGTTCTTCAGTTGACATTCTCTACTCCCAGGTTGCTCTAGGTTGTGTCAGATTGTTAATAAACCTAAGCAGGACAACAAATTACTACATTAAGAAAATTCCATTGCGTTTCTAGTTCTTAAGAATTTTTAAAATAAGAAATGTTTATAGAATTTTATTGAGTGAGTTTTTGGTATCTATGGAGAGGTTATTTTTTCCTTTTATGAGGTAGTTTTCTAATTATGAGCTAAATTTGTTTCCAAAGATCACCTTAAATTCATGATGCCTAATTTTTAAAATTTGTTTTGCCAATGTCTTATTTACTTATTGGTGTTTAAATATTCTTTGAAAAATATTTATTTACTTATTTACATATTTATGTGTGCATATGCACATATTTGTGTGACTTCAGGCTCTCAGGCCAAAAATGTGGTCAGCTCCCTCAGAGCTGGAGTCACAAGCCTTTGTGGGGCCCCCACTCTAGTCCTCATGGTTGGACAGCAAGCTCCATTTGGTGAGCTATCTTTCCGGCATCAATTTGATTTTCTTATACTATGTCAAATTTTGGATCAAAAATTGATACTGCTCTTTTAGAATTAACTTGGGAAAAGTCTTTCATCTTCTCTTGTCTAAAAGAATTGACATTTTTGGACATGTAATGTGGGATTCCTCTCTGTATGCTGTGAATATGTTTTATTACCATTGGTGAATAAAGAAGCTGATTTGGGCCTATGACAGTGCAGAATAGAGCAAGGTGGAAATTCTGAGTAGAGATGGAGGAGAAAAGATGGCAGAGTCAGGAAGATGCCATGTAGCTGCAGAAGGAGTAACATGCTAGCACCGGTTTGGGCCGCCAGGAACGATACCAGCAGCCTCGGCTTTCAGACATGACTATAGAGCAGAACTTCCATATGCAACTTTTCAGTTTAGTGCTTCCCAGTGGGGAATAATTCATCACCCATTTCTTTTTCTTCATGCATACAGGACCATTTGTGTTTTCTATATTTTCTTAAATTAATTTTGATGATTCATATGTGTTTGTGTGTTATTAATTTATCTAAACTTTCAAATTATTTGCATGGAGCAGTTTAATAAAACTGCTTTTTAAATCTGATAACTTCTCATTCATAGACAACTATAGACCCTCTTCTATCTTTTATGTAGTTCACTTGAAAATTTTACCTCTTTTGGTCATTTAGTCAATGTGTTCATTTGTTTTTCAAGGAATCAATATTTTGCTATTTTCATTTTCTTTTTAATATTTATAAACTCCTCAATTACTCATGGGTTTAATCTTCTGTTTTATTAAAATTTCAATTTATGGTCAAGTCAATCATCTTTATTTAATATAAACATTGAAGGGTATACATTTTTCCTAAAGCATTACTTTAACTTTATATCTCATGCATTTTGTTAAATAGTACCTATGTGTTCAGTTAGATCCCATCATTTATAAAAGGAGTTATTATTTGATCCTAAGAATATTCAGGTTTTTTATGTATATATTTGTTTTTATAATGAATCTGTTTGTATTCTACTTGATATAATGGGTTCTTTAAAATTTGTTGAACTTGCTTCATACTCCAGAGTATGATAAATTTGCACATACTTTTTGTCTCCCTCAATATAATGTTTTCTTTGCAGCTGGGAACAGGGCTCTGTGTATGTTTTTAAGACTAACTTACCCAACATGCTTATCATTCTTGCTTTATCCATCTTACTAAAGGCCACACACAAAAAATTTCTATATAATGTGAAATTATATATATCTAGTTGGTCTTCTGTTAATTTACCTTTCAGGTCTCAGGGCGTGCTACTTAGAAGCATGAATTCAACAGCACTATAATTACCTAAACAATAGTAGCTTTAAAGAAAATGCAGAAAGTCTCCTTATATATAGTATATAACTATTGATCTTCAGATTCCTTTTGCTTATATTATTATATTAAGGAACTTTTTTGATTGCCTGGAATACTGAAGTTTACTTTTACTTTCAGCTATTTTATTTCTCTCATAAACAACACATAGGTATATTTTATCTGATTGTGTATAAGCATTAATTTAGTTTGACATTTTGCTTTTGAAGGGAAGAGGAAAATAAAGCTGTATTGACTTTACTGGCAAGATGTGTATTCTTTTTCTTCTGCTGAACTTTGTGGTATCTGTTTTACTTTTCTACAATTCTTTTAGAACTTTACTTTCTTGATTTCTTGAGAATTTAAATTTTTTCTTTCTTGTTAAGTTTCCCCTCTACAAGTGTGAAGATGATAAGTGAGGATCTTTTATCACCCAGAGCCAAGAAAAAAAGTGTACTTTTTCTAGATTACTACCAGAAAGCTTTTGCATTTGATTTTTTTTGTCTTTAAGGGAAGGATATAAGGTTCAACTTGCTATTCTGCACAGGGCTAAGACCATCACTTTACCATAGAATGGGTGTTATTTGCTTTTGACTGGTCGGTCTATCTATCTATCTATCTATCTATCTATCTATCTATCTATCTATCT
>LOJH01053600.1:0-12165 GCA_001685095.1 Ellobius talpinus
GTTTCTTTATTAATCAATGAAAGTAACACATAGATAGATGACCCTCCTCCATCAAGTTTATGTCTGAATTTCAGCATGATCTTATAGGCCCAGAAACACAGAAGCTCATAGCTCATTCCTTGTATCCTCATTTTAATACAATTTAGTCTAATGACAAGATCAAGACAAAGTCTTTTTATAACACAGTGTTGATGATAAGACAGAATCCTAAAAAGATCAACTCTTTGGAATGAGTCAAATATAAGAGCAAACTTTAAGGCAGATATTCAATAGTTTTATGATTTTGTAAAATAAACTTTTCTGTAATCCCATTTCTTTATTTTTAAATATTAGAACAACCTTTCCACTGTATTTTGATAAGAATTATAAGACCCAGAATTCTAGATATTCTGAATGAATAAAATATGAATTTTTAAATTATTTCCTGTTAAACTGTAACAATGTTGTATAGAAGGAAAATATCACTTGCTGAAAGAAGTTCTAAGTCTATAATTCACCAAGAAATGGAAAGTTTATGTGAGAAAACTCAGATTCATTTTACATACTATTATAATTAAATCATTTCCCACCTTGAGACAATTTTCCATTTCCCTTGAAAATTAAGTCATAACATTCTGTTTACATCTAGGAGCCTAGAAGTATAGATATAAACCTACTCATCTACCTGCTTCATTAATTTGAGTTTAATTGTAGAGAAAGCTTTGGAGCCATAGTTCCTGGAACCAACATTTGTTGCCTCAATTGTTATTTTTCTATAAAACTAAATCTTAGTCATTAATTTGTTCATCTATTTTTCAACATATGCTGATAGTTCCCATCACATATTTTGAAACTGTCAGAGTACTATCATATGAAAATGGCTAAGATACAGTTATCATAGGATAAAGGATAAATACAAACATTATGAGATGAGAAGACATGTGACTATACAAGCATCTATTTCTCTCTCTCTTTCTTCTGTCTTTCCTTCTTTTCCAGCTCTATGTTGTGCTGCTTTACAACTTGGTATGGTCAACAATTCTTTGAGTTCATCAGAACCACCATTCAGCTAAACAAGTTGTTTTACAATTCTTGAAAAGACTGGTTCAAGAAACCTGGAGTATGGACTGTGTCTTTAGATTTTAGAATGAAAGAGCAAGAAGTGCGGTTTGCATAAGGAATAGGGCACAGATTTTAAGACAGGGAGTGCAACAACTAATATAAAAATTAGAACTAAATTGCATCACTATAAAACAGTAGAAAGATGACAGGCAGGATGGATAAGGGAGAAAGGAGTGGATTTAAGGTCAACCTGGGCTGTGTAGGGAAACCTTGTCTCACAAACAAAAGCAGAAATTTCTAAATGTTTATGAAATGTGAATCTGAGGTTTTAATCTGCAATAGTTTTCTAGTTTGAGTATACACATTACACTTAAGATAAAGGTTCTTCCCAAACTATTTATAATCAAAGCACAGATAATATTCTTGGTTCATTGTTTTTCCTCTGTTACATTTTATAATAAAACAGTAAGTGTTGCTTTTTGGTAACTGCTGAAGGATCTCACCTGTGTTGGAATTAAGGTCATCTGGCTCTGACTCAGTCCCATTTTGGCTTCCATTTCCCTGAAGAGTATTCATTGCCATAAGCTTCATCTTCTGGAGCTTCATTGCCTCAGCCATCGCTGCAGCTGTTATACCTAAATCAGAACCATCAATTTAAAAATAAAAAAAATAAATAAAAATAAATAATAAGAAATAAAAAATTATTTCTTAATGACATCAAAATATGTGCATAGTTATTTAACAAGAATATGCTGCATGATGCAAGCAGAAAAGTAAATCACATGTAAGCAATGAAAAAATGAATATTCAAAATGCATTTTCAACTCATAATGACTTATAACAATGAGCATGAAAATATAATTTAAAGAGATTAAAATATAGGTATATTTTGCAATTAAAAATAACTAAATAGGTCAAATATTGCAATTGTTTACTTGATTTTAAGTAAATAATTATTAACTAAAAGAAGGGAAAGCAATCCAAGACTTAATATATGTGTGTGCAAAAATGAAATTAAGAATATTTGTGAACAAGACTCTTCAAATATTTTTAATTTGTTGACACAATGAAAAGTTTCAATATTTATGTGCCTGTCTAATCAAATTCCATCTGTATGCTGTGCAAAGGAATATCAGGGAGCAGACTCTAAATATCTGGTGAAGAATCATGTCATAATAGTGCTAGAAGGAAATTGAGAACATATCTGTTGGATAAGGTCACTTATTGGCTCCCAGCTGCCCAGCTAGCTTAGACCTGAAATAATCACAAAGAAACTGTATTGTTTAAATCACTGTTTGGCCTACTAGCTCTAGATTTTTAATGGCTAACTCTTACATATCAACCCATCTCCATTAATCTGTGTATCACCACGTGGCAGTGGCCTACCAACAAAGTTTTGTCATGTCTGACTCTGGTGGTGCCTCCACGGCTTCTCTCTGACTCTGCYCTTCTTTCTCCCAGCATTCAGCTTAGCTTTCCCTGCCTTCCTAAGTTCTGCCTTGCTATAGGTCCAAAGCAGTTTCTTCATTAATGGTAATCATAGCACACAGAGGGGATATCATGTTCAATTTCTTCATTTAACAAAAAGAAAAGATTAAACCTTTATAGTTCAGTTACATACATAAATATAGGTGACAAAGGATCACACTTCTTAGTGGAATTTATAGACATTAAAGTTCTAAAACAACTCTAATGTGAATGAATGAAAACCATTAAGGGTAATTTCCTTTTGCCACATTCACTCATATGTTGCTGGTTCCCATTTTAGAGCTTCTTTCATTTGACTCAAAGTTTAGAGATATAACCTATATCTCCTATGCTCTTGCTTAGTTTATAATCTTCATTATAATAACTTTATACTCATAAATCATGAAATCTTGTTGAGTCTCTAGAAAATCTGGAGTCCTCAAGTATCAACTTAGTTTTTTTCAACAAGTTTTTTATAACAGGGTACATTTAAGAAAAGAGAACACCCTTACATAGATTTCATCCAGTGTAGCCTTGAAGATAAAATTCAGATGAAGTAGCAACAAAGTTAATTTGAGAACAATAAATTTTCTTAGATATAAGAATTTCAGCGTATATCAGAAAACTAGGAAAGAGTGTAATGAATGAAAGATCATTTTAAAAGTGAAAGTGCTATAATTACAGTTAACTACACAGACATATTTCTTTGACAAACTTTGTTGTTTTAGACATGGATTCTTAGATCAGTTCTGTTATGGGGTTTCATATATGTATATGTAAAATTATATATAGTAAATGGACTATTGATCTGAAGAGAAAGTTCACAAAAGAAAATATAAAAATGTCTAAGAAATTTCTCAGAATATGTTCATCATCTTTAGCAATTAGGGAAATGCAAGATCAAGCAACTTTGAAAATTCATTTTACCCTCAGAAAACAGAAGTTCCTGGGTTTGTGGCAGCTACAAACTCAATCTTCATAAAATGTTGAAATTCTACTTACTTCCAAACTGAAAGCTCCTTTTTGCTTTTCCTTCCTTCCACCCTTCCACCCTTGATTCCTTCCACCCTTCCTTCCTCCCTTCCTTTAATTAATTTATTCATTTGTATCCCAACTTTATTTTCCCCTCCCTCCTCTCTTCCCACTATCTCCCAAACTCCCTTCTTCCTCCCTCCAACTTTTTCTCCTCCATCATTATTCAGAAATCATTAAGCCTCCCAAGTATTAAAAGAGACTACTGGAAATTGGGGGGGATTTCAGGGGAAAGGTAGAAACCTGATGCAAGGGAAACTCCTAGGAATTTACAAGGATGACCCCAGTGATGACTCCAAGCAATAGGAATACAAGCCTGAAGGGGACATCTCCTGTGAGCAGGCAAGATTTCCAGTGAAGAGACTGGGACACTAACCCAACCATATAACATTCAACATACAGTATGTCCTGCCTCTGGGATGTGCTGGGATAAGGGTGGTTCACAGATATGGGCATGGCCAACCAATGACTATTCCAATATCAGATCTATGCTGAGAGTACAAGCAAACTTCTGAGACTGCCTAGAGCACCAAGACCCAGAGTCTGGATGACCCAGAGACCTAGGAGAGAACCAAAATTGACTGGAGAAAGAAAAAAAAGTCAAGGTGATGGTAACTAATGATATTATGCTGTAGTTCTGCATTGGTTCCTAAACCAGCTGTCATCAGAGAGACTTCAGCAACTGATAGAAATGGATACAGAGACCCATAGCAAAACATTAGGCCAAGTTCAGGTAATCCTACTGAAGAGAGACAGGATGGATGTTAGGAGACTGAGGGGTCAATGATATTATAAGAAAACACACAGTATCAACTAGCTTGGCTCATAGTGGCTCAGAGATTGAACCAAAAACCTCAAAGCATACATGGGGCTTACCTAGGCCCTCTGAATACCTGTGACAGATGTATTTCTTGGTCTTCTTGTGAGACTCCTAACAGTGGGAGCAGGGACTGTCTTTGACTACTTTTTTGATTTTGAGTTTTAGCTTTGATAATAAAAATAATACCAGAAGACACTAACCATATTGCTGCCAAGGGAGTCCTATCCAGTTGTAGGGCCTATTAACCACATCAGTGTCCTTCTTGGCAACATATTTCTAAAAGCATAATGGTTGTCATACATGAGCAATCTATCTATTTGGGCTTAAAGCCAGCTCCGTGCATTGGAAATTTTAACTGGTACTGGAATATACCAAATTATCCAGGACTAGTGAGATCTTGGATATTAGAAGAGATCCTTCTACCACTTCACTTAACCATCATAATTTGTAACTGCACTTTAAATACTTATCATTTTACCCATAGATAAGTATAGGTCTAATCTTTCATCAAGTATACCTTTATACAGAAAAGCACAACTGGTCAATATTCATAGACCAACTCATCTCATACCCACTGCCCAGACTCAATAAATACATTGACAATACAACATCTGTACCTAATGCTCACGAACACAGTGCAAGAGGATGTAGAATGATTATAAAAGCCAGAGGACCAGGAAGTCAGTTCTGTGACATATATATCAAAAATTATATTGCTTTGCCTGAAGACTCATAGACTTCTGGCACATACAATCTTTCTGTATCTTCTAGTAAAAAAGTGCCCAGTGCTAGGAATGTGTTATGTCTCAAGACTGCTATCCTGGAAGTCTTAGAAACATCCTAAAAGTAGTGGTTGGTGTCATTGTTCTTGGTTGCCCAACAGAATTTATACCAAGATCCTACTGCTGAAGGCATTACACATTTGAGACCTGGGAAGATAAACCAACCCCTTTCTGATCTAGAAGCTATGACTTTTGGCAAGCTTACATAGTTCCAGAAGTTGCAATGTATCCTGCTGAGTCAACAGTCTTGCCCAGTTGTGAACCCTGGGGACTACAATATTGACAAGCCTGGCAAGATAACGGCCACAAACACAAGTGACATGACTGCGATGAGGGTAAAATAATGATTTCTGAGTGAATTTATGACACTCCTCACAAGAGGAAACTGCTTCCTGGTGATGTAAAACTAACCAGGAAGCCCTGATAAGGAAGATCATATATCTTAGAGGCAAATCTATTATTCTGATTTTGCTAAATAGATATATGTCCAAAGTGTTTCTAAATACATATCACTACAACCATACATATCACTACAACCTTGGCTCCTATTCCTCATCAAAAAGGCTTATTTATGTAGTGGATAACAATGAATATTGAGACTTACAATTAGTCAAAGTGAAAAGAATATTTTTTGTTAAGTTCTCAGTTATAAATGGCATATATATACATACATACATATATACATATATACATATATGCATATATCACACCCTATCCCCAAGCTTCAGGAACAGCAGACAGAAAAGAAAGACTAGTCACTCCAATTACTGACGAAATGATAACATGTGCCACGTACAATAGTCTATATCTTTATCTTCTGTGATTACAAATATTTATCGATTTTTTTCATTCTAAAAATAACACATTATTATTTTATAAAAGTTCAGGAAAGTCCTTGGGATGTTGTTACTAAAATGTAATCACCATAGAACATAGAGCTGATTAGTGAGCCCATCAGTCTTCTCTTCTTCAAGTGATGAGTGCAGGAGGGAAGACATCATGTCCATAATGAGAAAGCTGGCAGTTAGCAAGGGGGTGGGGGGTAGGCACAGTGGTGTCACTCGTGACCACTGCTTGCAGGTCTGGATCAGGTGTTTCATCTTCTCTTCCCATTGCCTCAGCCCAGTTCACAGAGGTGGGTGACAATGGCGTTGAAGACAGAATTACTCACACCCACGTGCCGTAGCTCAGGGGTTCTCGAGGCTAGAAGTTGTGATGCTCCAGCTCACTAGAGACTTCAGGACCCCTATGGAGAGACATCCAGAAAACAGGATGCTCCCATAGCCACCTCTGTTGTTATGGGAACTTTCCAAGGAGATATGGATGGGTTGGAAGTGGGAAGGCTATTCTAAAAACTACAATTCTGACATTAGAGATGAAGGAATTAAAAGTTCTGAGAGCTGTGGTTGAGAGATGAGTTTATAGAGGACCTGTGAAACACAAGATTAGGAGGACATGAACCATCAGGAAGTAGATGGTCCCAAGCAGGGGCAATCGAGTCCGGGAATGGCAGAGTGAACACAGAACCCACTTCCATCCAGTGCCACTCCGGGTCCTTCAGCAGCTGCTGCCCGGGATATCTATCAACACTGATGTCTCCTGGGAGCCACAGGCACCAATGGTAGGAGTCCGGGATGAATCCCACTCACTCTGCTAAGCCAAGGAGAGTGCGTTCTCAACGACCAATCTATGGTCTTGCTCTTCTTCCAGCAGGTTCTTAAACTCACTTGCTTCTTGCTTACTGCTGTAGAGCTGCTGCTGGACTTCAGACAAGTTTGGCTGTAGCTCCCCTGTGGCCTCTGGATCACTCCTTCTCTTTCCATTCATCTCCTGGGGCACTCCTGGATCATCTACATTTGGTGGCCCCTGCAGCTCCTGTACCTGCTTCTCCAAGACAGGGCAGTGCTTGAAGAGGTCACTGGAGTGGTGCTGGCTCTCACAGAGACTCTGGCTGGCGTTGCTGAGCTGGAGGGAGAGAGTATTCTTCTCCTTTAGCAGCTGAGAGATCTTAGAATCCTACCTCAGTATGCTTCTTCAAAGGGAAAAATACCTAAGTGTTTCAGCCACGAAAGGAAACTAATTATGAATGTGGCTCCAGATGACTTTGTGTGCAATTGTCACTCTGAAGATCAAGTTTCAGTTTACAAAACATTTGGACAAATACCATCTTCTTTGAAAGAATCAGAGAAAGGACCTCCCTCCTGTCTCTGATACTGTGTGGAGAGAATCTGGGTTTGGGAGGAAGACCTCAGGAGACTCTGCAGATGACTGAGCTGCTGATCTTTATCTGCAATGGCCATAATATACTGCTCCTTCATCTGCCTCTTATGAAGTTCCCTGACATTCTTTTCCATTCTGAGGTGATGTAGCTCATTCTGCCAGGCCAGGCTTTCTTGCCTAATTTCCTCCTTCATCATCTGCACGGATCTTGTCTGCTCTTGATATTCCTGGAGCTGAGGCTTCAGTGGCCTTAGCTCAGTGACCTCCTGATTCCTCAGTAAGTACTGCTGTTGCAGGGTCTTCAGTTCGTTCAGCTCGCCAGCTTCCTTACATGTTTGACTAAAAAATGACACATATAAAAAGCTATACTTGATAGGCATTGCATTGAATCTGTAGATTGCTTTTTGTAAGACTGCCATTTTTACTATGTTAAGTCTACCTACCAAAGAGCATGGGAGATCTTTCCCCTTTCTGGTGTTTTCTTCAATTTCTTTCTCCAAAGATTTAAAGTTCTTGTCATACAAGTCTTCCACTTGTTGGATTAGAGTTACTCCGAGGTATTTTATAATATTTGTGGCTATTATGAAGGGAGCTGTTTCTCTGATTTCTTTCCCAGTCCATTTATCATCTGTTTAATGGAGGGCTACTGATTTTTTTGAGTTAATCTTCTATCCTGCTACATTACTGAAAGTGTTTATGAGTTGTNCAATTTCTTTCTCCAAAGATTTAAAGTTCTTGTCATACAAGTCTTCCACTTGTTGGATTAGAGTTACTCCGAGGTATTTTATAATATTTGTGGCTATTATGAAGGGAGCTGTTTCTCTGATTTCTTTCCCAGTCCATTTATCATCTGTTTAATGGAGGGCTACTGATTTTTTTGAGTTAATCTTCTATCCTGCTACATTACTGAAAGTGTTTATGAGTTGTAGATGTTCCTTGGTAGAATTTTGGTATCGTTTATGTAAACAATCATATCATAAGCAAATAGTGAGAGTTTGACTTCTTTTCTGATTTGTATCCCATTGATCTCCTTTTGATGTCTTATTGCTCTAGCTAGGAACTCAATAACTATATTGAATATATATGGAGAAAGTGGACAACCTTGTCTTTTTCCTGATTTCAGTGGGATTGCTGGGAGTTTATATCCATTTAGTTTGATGTTGGCTGTTGGCTTATTGTATATTGCCATTATTATGTTTAGGTATGTTCCTTGTGTCCCTGTTCTCTCCAAGACCTTTTTTTATTTGACTATTTGCTTTCTAAAGAGATAAAGAGAAGGTTTGGAGCTGAATAAATGGGGAGAATGAGTGAGGGGAAATTGTGATCAGAATATGTTGTATGAAAAATATCTTCAATATACAAAATGAAAAAAAATCTGTTCTCCAAAGAAACCTTAAATATCCAAATTATGTATTTTCCAAACAATTTTGTTCCTTTGACTGTCTCCATTTTTCTTGCACTGATGAACCTATATGCAATTTTACTCTGCTTCTAGAACTGTAAGAAATTTTATATCCATCATGGAATATATACCATATAATATTTTCCTGTGTCTAGCTTTTTTACCTTAGAATAACAACCTTGATATTTATCCATTGTCATAATAATATAACAGGTAATAATATAACAAGATCATATTTTAAGTTGAGAAATATTCCAGAGTATATACTATTGATATAGAATATTGTCTTTATGTGTTCATATCTTTATAAAGACATAAGTTGTATGTTTTGGCTATCACAAGTAGTGAAATTGAAAAAATAAGATATTTGTGATACTGATTTTGAATTTCATACATGTATCAACTAATATATATATGATGTTGATTATGTTTTTCTCAGTGTTATTGAGCTTTAAAACTTCTGCAAACATTTATATCATTTGGATATTAACTTTTTTCTTGGATAATAGGTCTGAAAATATTTTCTTCCACTTCATCAGTTGTCCTCTTTCCGTTCTGACTATTTTCTTTGTTGGTCAGATGTTTTTCAGTATGATGTAGTCATACTTGTCCATTTTGCTTTTGTTTCTTGTGCTTCTGTTGTCATTTTCAAAATAATCACTACCAAGGCAAATGTCAAAAAGATTTTTCCTATGCTTTCTTCTAGAAGTTGTGTGGTATCACATTATATGTTTTAAGTTTTCAATTAATTTAGCGAACAGCTCATTTTCTCATTTCTGCTTGTGGACATCCGATTTTGCAAAGTTATTGAAGTGGGTTTCACTGCCATATTTTATATTTTTCACACTTTATTCTTAACTGAAATTCAACATCAGAATGCAATAAAGTCTATATTCCCCTGAAATATATGTGATCATACTTTAGGCTTAAAGTGTCTGGGAATATTCTTCATAAGAAGTCCAATAAACACCTAAAATGGTCTATTAATCTGCCAATTTTATAAATAAAAATCTCTGAAACCTTGAGAGAAAGCTTGAGGTGGAGACTTAAGTTAGTAACCTGTCAGTAGTTCAGGAAGTATTCCAATCTCCTGCTTTTTCAATTAATGCTTCCAGTACTGATACTGTATTCATGATCCTTATTTCAACTCAGAAAATTCTACAATTGATTTGTGTCATCAGAGTCACTGAACAGACTATGGGAATAAGTGTATCATATAATTTTCTCTGCTTTAATTTATCCATATTCATAAAGAATACATTAGACTGGATTATCTCAGGATGACCTTTTAAAACAATTATCCCCTTGACATTTTCTTTCTACTGTATGCATGTAGCTTCTTTGATTATTTTTATCCAAATGATTACCTAAATAAAAATTTCCTTGAAATATTTTCACTAGAAAAAGAATACTAGATTTACAAATATACTAGATATCTAGTTATTGAACTACAAGTTTAATTTCAGGGTATCTGTCACTTGTAAAATGTAAAAACACAAAAATGCATTTGTTTTTTGTTGTTGTTTTGGGAGAAAGAAATCTTAAAGCTGGTTAGTTAGCAAGATTTGAGTGATCTAGGAAGAGTTGGATAAGGAAAGAACATGATCAAAATATATAAAAAATGAAAAACTTAGAAAGGTAAAACATGCAGAAAACACAAAATAAACAAAACAACAAAACCATATATATGAGTGCACAAAAGTGTTTTGATGTTTTCTTCTTTTTTCTGTTTTTTTCCCTTTTTTGGGCAGTCATGTTTGGTTCTATTCATGTGTCTCTGGGCTGTCCATCTCTTGTTCCTGGCCAACCAGGCAATGTCAGACATGGGCTCCCTCTTATGGCATGGGGCTAAAGTTGGACCAGTCATCAGATGACCACTTTCACAAGTTCTGTGCCACCATCACATCAGCACATCTTAGAAGCAGGAGAAATTATAGGTTGAAGTTTTTGTGGTTGTGCTGATGTCCCAGTCCCACTGTTGTGAGCCTTGCTGGTTATACAAGATAGCAAGTTCAGACTCTGTATCCTCTATTACTGGGAGATTTCTCTAGGGTTACTCATAAATTCTAGGAAGTTTCCACTGCACTGTTGCCCCCCAAATGTCCCCCAGTTCTAACTGTCTTTCCCAGTAATCTCTTCCTCCATCTACACAGTTGATTCCTCCTATTCCAAGCCCAACCAGCCCACAGTCCACCTACAAAATCTATTCTATTTCCCCTTTCCAGCGAGATCCACTCCCTACTCTCCCACAGCCCTGCATGTTGCTCAGCCTCTCTAAGTCTGTGGATTGTAAAATTAGCCTTTAATGGCTAATATCCACATATAAGTTAGTACCATGTTTTTTTCTTTCTGGATATGGGTTATGATGATTTTTTTTCTAGTTACATCCATTTGCCTGCAAATTTCATTGATGTCATTGTTTTTAACAGCTGAGTAATATTCTATTGTGAAATGTACCATGTTTTCTTTATCCATTCTTCAGTTGAGGGACATCTAGACTATTTGCAGTTTATGGATATTATAAATAAAGCTTCTCTGAACATAGTTGTGCAAATGTCCTTGTGGTAGGATGGAGGATCTTTAGAGTTTATGCCTAAGAGTGGTATAGTTAGTTAGATATTGAGATAGAGTTTTAAATTTCTGAGGAACTACCATATTGATTTCCATAGTGACTGCACAAGTTTGTTTTCCCACCAGCAATGAAGGTGTGTTCCTCTTCTTCCACATCCTCTCCAGCATGATGTCATTTGTGTTATTGAACTTGGCCATTCTGACTGGTGTAAGATGGAATCTCAGAGTCACTTTGATTCATATTTCCCTGATGTTTAAGCATGATGAACATTTCTTTAAGTGTTTTTTTGGCCATTTGAGATTCCTCTGTTGAGAATTCTCTGTTAAGATCAGAACCCCATTTTTTCTTATAACGGAAATATTTAATAAAGAGAGCTTGATTACTGTTTCATATGTTCAGCCCATCGCCATCATGGTGGGGAAAATGACAGAAAGCAGGAAGACATGGTGCTGGAGGAATATCCAAGACATATCTTACAGGCAACAGGAAGTTGACTGAGTGTCACACTGAGCGAAGATTAAGCAAGAGACCTCAAAGTCCATCTCCACAGTGACACCCTTCCTACAACAAGGATATACCTACTCCAACAAAGCCACAACTCCTAACAGTGCCACTCCTAATGGGAGCCAATTACATTCAAACTACTACCATAATGTAAATCGTTTCTATATGTTCCTTTCACATGGTTTTAGTTTCATCATATTTTTTATTTCTCTTCTATTACTTTATAAATAATACTAATCAAAATTTCCATTTCCTCCCCTCCTCCCACTTCCCTTCTGCTCCCCCATACACCAGCCCACTCTCCCCCTCCAGTCCTGAGAGAGGG
>LOJH01053601.1:0-12165 GCA_001685095.1 Ellobius talpinus
TCACACTGATCAATGGGTTCTGGGCTGTAGATTAATTTTTTCATGTCTTTCCTGGCTTTGTCTGCCAGCTGAACAGAACACGTATGTGCCATCCTGCCTCACTCTTATGGATGGGCGTTCTTATACTCTCAGATGCAATGAAGGTTTTCTGGAGAAAGCGGAGGACTGTGGAGAGACACTAGCTGAGAGTGTTAGCGATGTCTTGTGGAAGTTCAGGATTTGAAGCGGTGCTGCTTAGCTTTCTGCTGCTGTAGTGTTTGAGATGCATCAGCTTAAGAAGAGAGCAGGTGTTTTGGTACCCAAGCATTCGAGCTTTCTTTCCATGACTGACTGGCCATACGACTTTTGGCAGATGGCAGCAAAGAACAGCATAGTGGGAACGTACGGAGAGGATTCCTGGTTACTTTATGGTCAAGTGAGAAAGAGAGAGATAAAGAGACCAGTGTCCACAGTGAAGTCACACCCCTAGTAACCTGAAGATCTGTCACAAGGCTCCACCTCTTAAAAGTCCTACTGTCTCGAATAGCACAAAACTGAGGACCAAGTCTCGACACAACTGGAGAACATTCCCAGGCTAAACTATAGTAGATAGTAAAAACCTCATAACTAAAAGCCTTCCAAAGAGCCCTCCGACAATGGAGCAACAGTGTGATGCCAGGTGTCTAGTCACATGACCACAACCCTCCACACAGAAACATTTCATTTTATCTTGGACAGTACTACGTATTCTAAGACTGACTCCCCACCCTGAGAGCGTTACATATTAACAGACATCCCATAAACAGCACTTCTGGTAATTAAATAATTACAAGAATCCAAGTAGTATAATGATAGCCTTTGTACACACACTTGTGTACACTGTTATGACATTTTAAGGGGGAAAATGAATCTGTTAGGTCTAAGCATTTAACAAATTACATGATGTATAGGTTTCAAGACACAGCAACTTTGAGTTGGAGGCAGAACAGAGGCTAAAATAATAACAGGGTCATCTGAGTGCTCTCGCTTGCTGGGAGCAAACTGGTGGAAAGGGTTGTTGTACTTCCTCTCCTGTCTGTCCTGTCTGTCATGCTGACTCTGCCCATAGGAGAGTAGTCATAACTGGACTGAGACAGCCACTTCCTGTTAGGGTCTGAGACTGTGGCCCATGTTGAAGGGATCCCTTTGTTCACTGGAGCCATTTCAGAATTTGAGATGTGGCTGTTGCTTCTGCCGTTCCTTGTTTGGGGGCAGAATGTGAACTCTTGTGAACAAGGCCACATGCTTTGTTCAGTGACAGCACCTGGGTGGAACTTACCAGGTGTCAGTGGCTGTTAATACCGACCATAGACACTTATTCCTGATGCCAAATCACCAGTCAGTTCAAGATGCCAGTTTATTGGCAATTCCAGCACATTGGCGATTCAGGATTTCACCATTGGGAAGAGCATGAGCCCACTCTGTCCCCAGTCTCTAATGTTTCCTTACATTTAAAAACATTGTCTCATGATGTTTTTATGTATGGGTGTTTTGCCTACATACATGTCCCCAATGCTTGCCGAGGTTAGAGATGGCCATCGTATTTCTTGGGACTTGAGATACAGATGGTTGTGAGCCACCACGTGGGTACTGGGAATCAAACGCCGATGCACTGGAAGAGCAGCCAGTCTCTTAGGCCCTGAGTCACCTCTCCAGCCCCCACCTCCAATGGGTCACTTTTCCATTTTTCCACTCTGCTGTTCTGCAGTCCGCCCCTCCCCCATCTATCTCCCCCTCCTCAGGATCACCTCCGGAGAGCGGAGAGCGGTGGGCTGAAGAGCAGGGAGGCACTGTTGGAATGTGTGACTGGTTTTCTTTCCCCTTAGCATGAATTTCAGATACTGCTTCATTGCAACCCTTCCTCAGCGGAGCAGGGTAACAAGTCCAGAGGCAGGAATGACCCTCGAGCCCCATCCTTAAGGGTTCACTGTGCTCAACTCTCACTCCAAGGCTCAGCATTTCTTGACAGCAGGCAGGTGGCAGGGGAACATGCCTGTGACGTCACTGCTTAGGAAGCAAAGGCAGGGGACTCCTGAGTTAGCTTGTCTTTGTTCTTGTCCATTCTTTGCTAATAAGCATGGACCTGTGATAGCAGGAGCCCTCCCGAGAACTAAACAAGCCTTGGTGTCTGGGGAATAATAAGGACTTCCTTAGTGACTTTACGGGAATTGCTGTTCCCATTCCCCTCCACATCAGTTTTGGTGATTCTGTGTGCCGAATCTGTTCTGTGACTGATGTTTTCCTGAAGTCTGTGACTGCTTGACACTGCCTGCATAGTATCCCCACCCAACTGTAACAGCACACACACACACAGACACACAGACACAGATACGCACAGACACACATACAGACATACACACAGATGTGTGTGTGAGAGAGATACACACACAGAGACATACACATAGACACATTCACAGATGTACACACACACACACATACACACACTTTTCTAACCTCCATTATGGCTAGAACAGACGTGGGACACAGTGACAAGCACGCCATGGTTTGAACTAATGAGAGAAAAGCATGCGCCTGACTGTGGATCTCTGGTGATACTTCTTTACTTCTTTTCCTAATCAAAGGGCAGATGTGGCTGGAGGGGCCTTTTCTTCATTAACCTGCTTGAGTTTCGGTAGCATGTTTGGAGGCACTGTAACTGACTTATAACCAGAAGTAGAAAGCTGAAGGAAGCTCAGAGATGTTAGCAAAGCCTGTAACTTATTGAGTCACTACAATGCTAGCCACTGCTATCCTGTCAAAAAATAAACCTCCCCTTTTGTTTGGAGACTGGGCCTTTCTATGTGGCCTGCAAACTCATGACCTTCCTGAGTTAACCCCAAGCACTGAGACTGTGTTGTAATCTATTGCCCCCAGCTAGGCTTTCCAAACCACTGTAGCTTTTCCCCCTAGTCTACTCAGCTAACAGCCTTGATACACTCTCACAGTTTCTTAGAAGTGAACAGGTCTCTACTGTTTACTCATTTGAGCCTTGTTACAGATGTAGACACGTGCTTCTTTTTTGTGTGCTAGGAATATACCTTCTACAAACCTGGGTGTCTGTCCAGAGCCCATCCAGGTCCACAGTAGTTAGTTGGAAGGTCTGAAGGAGTTCCCTGCAGGATGCTGCAGGGAAATTGGTGCTCAGCCAAGAGTAGGCTGGGGAACAGGTCTGTTCTCTGTTCAGGAAAAGACGCTGCTCCCATCTGAAGCTTTGCCTTTCTGCTCACTGCCTGACACTTAGAAATATTTAGGCTGGTCCACTTAGCAGCCTTAGCCTGGCAAGGTAGGACATGAAAATCATGATTTGTTCCCAGTTCCAGACAAGCGCCAACCATCCAGGCGCTTTATCTGCCACTCCCTCTGATAAACCCGCAACTTTCATAACCCTGCCTGGTGATTTATGCGAGGGTCATTAAGCACTCAGGCACTTCTGTTTCTTGGCATCGGAACACAGATTTCCAGGTGGAATTTTCCTTCTGTTTGTTAGTTTATGACAACAGAGAAATGTGAAATTCTTTCCTGTATGGCATTAAAAGTGGAAGACATTAGCAAAAGTGGCTCTAACAAATGACTAATAGTAGCTGGCCCCGAAGGTGCTTGTTCTGCAGGCACCGTGTGGAGGGCCTTGAAGCTGGGTCTTGAGTGGTAGCAGTGTTCCTCAATATAGTCAGCTACTGCTGTTCCCACTTGATGTAAGGGAAAAAGCCGTGATGCCCTGGGTGGACTCCATATACACTAAGGGTCTGTGCTATAACAGTGGCTGTGAGGTATGTGGCATAGGTCTCATGCTAAGCTTTCTTCCTTTTCAAGGGATTCCAAGGTCTAAAGTAACCAAACAGGGCAGAAACACACACCCAAGTAAGTGAACTCTTCCACTGTTCAGAGGGTAAATTTTCAATATGGCTGTGAGGGACCCACAGCCTGTGAGATCAATTTGTTCCAAGTTCCCTAGTTCCTAAAAGTATGCAAGTCTCATTCCCATGCATACGGGGGGGGTGTATCTAAGTTGAATTAGAGCTGTTGTGTAGGACCTCAACTTCCCATGCAACTCAGGCTCTGCCAGAAGGGAGGGTGTTAGCTTTCCTTCCTGTTTGCTAACCTGCGACAGTGACACAGAGCGTCCTGCAAGAGATGGGAGTCTAGCTACCCTTCCTTGTCCACTGTGCACTGAGGTGCCAGAGTGGCAGCAGGCAGGCAATCCTAGGACTTCCATCTCAATGCCCTTGTAGTGGGAAACAGACCCCTTGTAGTGGGAAACAGACGAGTAGACTTTCTTTCACTTAAGGAAGTCTCTGTGGTCCAGCCGTCCTATTGCCCAGGGTGCACTCAGAGGAAGCAGAATCGGGACACTGGGAAGTCATTGACTGCTTGCTATTGCTGTGTTAAAGACCACGACCACAAGCGAGCATGATGACCACAAGTGACTGAGGAGGAAGGGCTTTATTTCACCTTATAACTTACAGTTCTTCGTGAAGGAAAGTTGGGGCAAGAACTCAGGTTAGGAACCTAGACCATGGAGGAATGCTGTTTACTGGCTCGCTCCCCATGGCTTCTTCAGCCTGTTTACTTATACCCTCTAAGACCACCTGCCCTGGGGTACTGCCACCCTGTGGTCTGAACCCTCCCACATCATCACTAGTCTTGCTCACAGGCCAATCTGATGGAGGCATTTTCTCAACTGAGATCCTGTTTTCCCAGATAGCTACAGCTTATGTCAAAAAACCAACCAGACACCCACCCTCCCTTGCTCATTTGGCCTTGTTCACCGTTGCCAGTTAAAATTGTTCGTCGTCACTGGGTGACCTGAGAGAATCAAGTTCCGACAGACTGGACCATTATTCAGCAGGAAAAAAAAAGTGTATGAAATACTACTGCTTGTCACAAGGTGGATGGAGCTCATGACAGTATGTTAGTCAGGTGAGTCAGACACAGAAGCACAATCACACAGTGTCTCTCTTTGTGGATATTGGAAAGCAGAGTACTGGTTAGCCTAGGCCCAGAGAACTGGGAGAGCAAATGAATGTGGGCCCCATACTGTCTGATAAGAAAACATTTCATGGCCCTGTGAGACAGAGAGTGAGTTCAATGAGCAATACTGCTTCTCAAAACAGAAATCTGAATTTCCAGTGGATCAACTGTTAGGGTGAAAAGCATGCCCACCTCACCCCTCAGGAGAATGGTGAGCCCCAGGGAAAGTACCTCTGGGACATTCCTAAAGAAGCTCAGTGCTTTTTTGTGGCCTGTCTTGGTCATTTAGGTATGAGTATATATTCCTATATCTATATTAATATAGGTACATATTTTCATTAACATATTAATTAATATTTATACCTTAGTATAGATAACAAACATTATTTTCTCAATAATGAAGAAAATTAAGTCTGTTTCTTTAAGAAACATTAGCTGTATTTGCTGCCAGGGGTCAACTATGAGTTTGGGAGGAAAAATTAGATTTTATAATCTAATTCCTCTGCCCTTACCCAGATGACTGATGATGCCTCTGAGATGCTAAGGCAGGATGGATGTGAGTTTCTCAGTCTCCCTGAAGCATCTTCAAGGTAGAGCACAATGAAGTTCTGAAACAGAGACAGTAAAGAGCAGTCTGTTTGCTCCTGCTTTTTGAAAACTATTTTTCAATTTTATTTTATTTTTTTAATTAAAATACAAAGTCATGGCTTTCATTGTGCTATCTTTACATGAACTTTGAACTTTACTCTGGTCAATCTTCTTCATCCTCTCTCCCCATCAACCCTCCTGCTGATTCTCTTCCTACCCCTGATATCCATCCTTCCGCTTTGATATCACATGTATTCTATTCCTAGAGTTTTGTAAAACTTTGATCTACAACTAAACTTTACAGCTTCCCAACATACAAGGCTGTCCTGGTAAAGTCAGTAAAAGTGACGAGAAAAGCCACCTCTTATGAGTCTCATGAAACTACCCCATCATTTGGAAGATCTATCTAGCTCAGGGCCTCTCTCTGTCTGTCTCCCTATCTGTCTGCCTCTGTCTCTGTCTGTCGCTCTCTCCTTTCTCTCCCTATACAACCCTCCCTGCCTTCCCTAGGAATCAAACCCAGAGCTTTTTACCTCCCATCCAGGGCATTCCATGTTTTGCAGATGACTAGCGTAAAAAAAATCTGAAGTCCAGTAGGGTTGAGAAAGAATGTCTAGGAAATTGAGAACCCCAAGGAGACGCTTAGCTTCCTTTTTATATTCAGTAGCTGTCAGAGGGCTACTTGGACTCCAAAGGATAATTTCTCTGTGTCGCCTAGGTGGAGTACTGGTATTCTATTGGGTTCTCCTAGCACAGCATTCATTTCCCCCGGCCTCACATCCTACCACCCAGAACTGAACTTCCCTGGGCAGAGAATACTGACTTACACTGTTAGCCTGTTCTCCTTGTCCCGTGGCGGACCATGCAGAGGCCTTTAGGTTGAGAAATGTCAGACCTACAGGCTGAATGAGTCAAACTTCCCACATCTAGCTTTTTTCTGCTAGTGAATTCTGACTAACAAGTTCCTGGGTTTGGGGGAGCATTTGTTTCTTCAGTGTAAAAGGTCTAAGAGAGGCAACAGTGGGTATGTCCTCCGTCTTCCACATCAGGGCTATCACACTGAGCCTTTGAAATCTGTCATAGGGGACCATTTATACCGCAGACAAGGGCAGAGACTCTGAGTCAGGGATTGGGTATTTGCTGAGAGTCAATAATTAAACATATTTATGCTCAGTACTGCTTAGCTTTTCTTATATTATAGGGAAATGAAAGCCATATGCTTCAAACAATGTCTGGCACTAGGCTGACTAGTGCTTAGTAAAATTAGCTTTTCCTGTTTTTTTATGATTTTGTATGTGCATAGGTAATTTTGCTGCACAGCAAAGTTTGAGAAGTATTGCTTCTGTTGAAAATGATCAATTAGATTTTGTCCAAAATACTCCACATCAGGCATTATCAATCACTGTTTTCTTGGCCCTTGATCCTGGAAAGTGGGAAGCATGTCCATAGCATTGATACATATAGACCCAACCCACTTTTCCTATGGACAGGGGGTCACTTGTCCTACCCAGCCAAGGTCACCCAGTGTAGACACTCTGGTGCTATAGATCTTGCCAGAGTGTAAGATCCAGAGTAGCTCTGCATCTCTGTTACATCCACATCATCAAGTGATTTTTTTCAAGTAGGGAGAAGGTTTGATGAATCAAAGCCACTTTTGGGCACAGCTCAGTGGGTAAGGATTGCTGGAGAACATGAAACACTGTGCAGCAGAGGAGGAAACCTCCCAGGGAAGAGATATGTATACTTGAATGGGAATCAGATGGGAAGCAAAACAATTGGCTGGGTTGTCCACACAAACCCACTGGCTGGATTGTCCACGCAAACCCACTGACTGGGTTGTCCATGCAAATCCACTAGCTGGGTCCACAAAAACACACTGGCTGGGTTGTTCACAATCTTCTTCCTTTATCAAGATGAAAAGTTCTAAAAATCCAAAGAATATTGTCAAAGCTGTCTTATCTCTGGGTATATCCCTGCTCAAAGGGCCATTTAAACTGGACTCTGGGTTGCTACGATCATAGGTTGGTAAGAAGGAAGTAGATTCTTCAAGCTGGTCCTCAGGTATGAGCCAAGGCCCCCTTCCTGACAGTCATTCAACTGTGCCAGTGATATTTCACCTTTGTATTCTAACACTCTTGGAGCTGTAGGATTAGGGATTATGGCTTAGACTGTTTTCTTCTCATTTTTCTTCTTGAGTTAAAAGAATTTTTTGATTTCTAATCCTTAAATAGCTGAATTTGTGCCCAGTATGACAGCTAATAGGAATCTCTTCTTGTTTTTGTTGGCACTGCCCTTCCTTGTGGATGGCTCAGGGAATTTGATGATCTTCTTGATGTAGAGGCCCAGGACCATGGTGCCCCAGGAAGGTCTCATCTTCATCTGGGTCAGCACTTTGCCAAGCACAGACAGCTTTTGAGACAAATGGCTGTCCCTTCTAGCAGTCCTTCCTGGGACCATCCTCTATGGTATCTGTTGACAAAGTTTGGTGGGTTGCAGTCTACTAATGATGGCTTTTAAGTGGACTTGATTGATATCTGTATGCTCAGTTAAATCAATGATCAATCAAGAAGGAGGAAATGGATGGAAGGCAGGAAGAAAAGGGAGAAGAAGATCGAGAAGAAGCAAAAGGAAGAGGAGGAAGGGGAAGGATAGAGAGAAGAGAAAGATGGAGAAAAGACAAGAGGAGGGGGAAGAAGAGGATGAGAGAGAGAAGAAAAAGGCACATATGGTCAATTTCAGGTCAGCTTTGTATCTGAATCGGGGAACAGCATTTTAATTTTGTCTGTGTGGACATAATCGTGGTGCATACTTGGTGAGTCGATATGAGGTGAACTTCTCTAATTAAATATATCAATCATGAATCTGGAGAGGGTATTTCTGCATGCTGCACTATGGGCACACAAAGACACCACTATCAAAGTTAAACAGCACACATTTAAATTACTTCAGCAAAAGTAATAGTTTTGCTTGGTCTGTTTGTATCACCTAGGTTTATTGTTTTTATAAAGGCAGCATATGGACTTTTAATCTGTTTCATATTTCTAAAAGTTAAACATGATCTTTTAAAATAAAATCCAAGTGGGATTTCTTCCAGGTCAATATAAAAACCATAACAATGGACTATATCAAATTTAATCTTTTCCCTTTCCTTCTTTCTTGACATTGGGCTATACAAGAAGTACAATTGTACCTGGTAACCATTTTCAAACAATTAAAAGCTTGTTTGTTTTTTCCTTGCACACTTTTACATAGACTAATTCAAAAAAAGAGAAACCCTCTACTGCTGTTCAAGTTTCTGATCAGAATTCTCTTCAATCATGCATGAATTCAATGGAGAGAGGAGCTTATGCGCTTTCAGCAATTGACTTGGGACTTTTGTGGTTGTTTTAAGCTAAAGGCCTACTCCGCTTGGATAATTTTCCCTTGGTTTTGAACCTTTTTTAACCAGAACACCCACTGTGTGAGCTGACACAGCAGTTAAGGACACTGACAGCGGAACTAAATATCTGAACGATGTCTAAGAAGTCTGCACGGTCTGTGAAGAAGACACACAGGCCCACGTTTACTGTGAAAACCCTACTGTTTTGTTAAAAATGAAAGGCACTGAAGTCACGATGACAAGCGTCTCCTTCTAGCGCGTCCTGAACAAAACATGATTTTGAGCACATTTGGTTAAACAGACCTTTCAAGTTTCTTTTTACCGATTACTTTGAGGATTGGGATGCAGATCGTTGTTATAGCAACAGTCCAGTGTGTGTGTGTGTGTGTGTGTGTGTGATGTCTTAAGTTCCATTGCTAGCCCCACAAAATGGATTTAGTTTGCACGTCTCCTTTGACACCGTAAGATTTGGCTCCTTTAGTCTTGCAGTGTCACAACAGGAAGTTCCTTCCTGGCCGTAGCCATGCCAACAGGAAGTGATCCCCTGGCTTTGCCTGACAGAAAGACTTCCCAGAGAGTCTCTTTGAGCTGTGTCTTCCCCCAGTGAAATACCAGCATGCATTTCTTCTGTTCAAAAGTGTTCAGTGGACCATTCTTTTCTCACAATGCTTGTGAGCCCCGTGGACTTCCACGAAGCCTAAAATTTTGTCTTTGGGGCCCTTCACTCACTCTGCCAATTCCTGACAGTCACCTCCATGGAGGCCAGTCGCCCTCCTTTGCTTTCTTTCATGTGTTTGATTTACCTTCTTTGCCGATGGCTGCAGTTCCAGGTTTGCTTCTCTGACCCATCAGTCTGCCCTCAGATTGTGGGCAGAGTTTCTTGTGTGTGTGCACTCGCATGAATGGAGGGAAAAACACTGCACTTGGGAAAACTGATGGACATTGGGCAATGTGGGCACAAGTGACAGGGCAAACATATTCAAATGCCGAGCACCCAAGGACTCCAAACTTTCACCCCCTGGGTGAGAGTTTGCACTTGAAAAAGGCTGGTGCTGAAAGTTGAGTTACATACATCATTGACTTTTCTCTTGTCATTAGTGATCTCTAAACACATATTGTCTTCTAACCTGGTTTTCCTTAGTGATGTCTAGGACTAAGGGACTTTAGATGACAGTCATGATAACCTTAAATAAATATGGCATAGGAAATACAGTTAAATATTCATTCACCAGGACCCCTTAGAATGCTAAAGTAGAAATTCTGGTCTTCTAAAGATATGAATTTTAGGTCCACGAGAACACAGCTCCAAATGAAGCATGACAGCCATATCTATAATCTGCCCTGTGCCTTCAGTGGCAAAAAGCAGTGATTTGAATCCTCGGTTAACCATTTGCCATGCCATGCTGCTTGGCGTGGCTTCCTGTTCCACCAAGACTAGGGAGCAATGACAGTAAGGACAGCTCATGGTGTAAGAGAGGAGACAGAAGGGCAGCAGGGGAACGAAGGAAGGGGACTAGCGGAGAGAAGGAGGCAGGTAGGGTAGGCAGAGTGAGGGATGGGGATGAGAAGGGATCCAGGAAGCTGAGAGGGCACACGGTGCCATGCTCACCAGATTCTGTTCAGCTTAGCGTTACACTAAGGCCCAAACAACGCATGCCTGCATCTCATTTGCCTCCTCAGCCATGACTGAAGCTGTCCTCATTACTCGTTTCTAATAATTATCTCCTTTTGGGAATCACAATGATCTCACTTTTGCTCACATGTTCAAAAGAGGCTCTCCCTTCCAAAAGTTATCTGATAAATTTTCAAAGGTCAGAGGATAAAAAATATCTTGACATTTGATGAATATTTGCATGTGCATTTAATTTACTTGGGGGAGATAAATATGGCGATTACCAAGGCAGATGCAGTAATCACCCTAATTAGGCTGCAGAGGTAGAAGGGGTGCTCCAGGAGCTGGCATCAGCTGAGTGTTGAACGCTTGCTGCAGGGTCTCCATCAGATTTGCTTAAGCTATTATGTTCGTGTCTGCTTTCCTCCTGAGTACGCTATATTAGAAAATATACACAGACTGTGGCTCCTTTATTAGACCCGTAGAGGGAGAGAGGACCTAGGACACTATTCTTCATAGTCTGATCCCAAGGATAGTCATCTAAGGCAAGAAGTTGGCAAACCTTTTCACTGAAAAGCCAAAATCAGATATATCCAGTTCTGTTCTGGTCATTTGACTCTACCTTTGCCGAGCGATAACAAACAACACACAAATACAAGGCCATGACTGTGTCCCAAGAAATGTGTATTTCCAAAAACAGGTAGACTTACAAGCAACTTACATATAACATTTGAAAGGAAAAGGCTCTAAGTTGAGACTTGGGACACCATCTGCTACTCCCTATGCAAAGTGCAAATGCTGGGTTCAAAATCTGGTTTCTATTCCTCTTGATGGCTTCTTAGGACTCCTTAATTCCCTTACTCTTGGCTCCAGATTGCAGGATGCACAGTGAAGATGCCTGATGATCTGATGTTTTCTCACTTCAGTGGTCTGCAAATCTCATCAGTTGGGTCCAGCTGGCCCTTTGTGTGAAATGCTTTCCATGCCAGCCCATTAGCTTCACGTGCAGCATCTAGTGGTCACTGCTAAGACCCTATGGCGCTCAAAAGTCTAAAATATTTACTTTGGGGCACTTTTTGAGAAATGTCTCCTTAGGCTTGGACATAAATGTCTCCGTATGACTGGAACTGAGCTCAGTCTTAATGCATAGCTAAAATAAATTAAGGGAGAATTTTACAGTGCTGAATGTAGTAAGTGCATCATTCTGATCATGATCATTCTACAGTATCTACCTGTGTGGGAACCCCACCCAGTAGATAGCTATAATTATGTGTCAATTTTACAAAATTTAAAAATCCAACAAGGGAGTCGGCTGAATGCATAGGCACTCAAATGCTCATCTCCTGAGTTTCTTATTTGCCGTCAAGCCCGGTAGGCACGTGAGCACTAGTAATTATGCATTCCACACCAGGGCTGCCACCGTTCTCGGCTGTGCTATCTCAGTTTTGCCTCCTCTCATTTGGGTAAGTTATGCCAGGTCTGCCCAGGCCAGCATCCGAACTGGCCAGGAGAAAGTGAAGAGTGGGCAAGAGGGAGGACAAGAAGGCCATGGTCACAGAGGGAGGACAAGAAGGCCATGCGGTCACAGAGGGAGGACAAG
>LOJH01053602.1:0-12165 GCA_001685095.1 Ellobius talpinus
AAGACACTTAAGGAAATGTTCAACATCCTTAGCCATCAGAGAAATGCAAATCAAGATGACTTTGAGATACCATCTTGCACTAGTCAGAATGACTAAGATCAAAAACACCAATGATACCTTATGCTGAAGAGGATGTGGAGCAAGGGGAACATTCCTCCATTGCAGGTGGAAGTACAAATTTGTAAAGCCACTTTGGAAATCAGTTTGGGGGTTTCTCAGAAAATTGGGAATCAGTCTACCTCAGGACCCAGCAATACCACTCTTGGGCATATACTCAAAGGATGTTCAATCATACCACTAGGACATGTGCTCAACTATGTTCATAGCAGTATTATTTGTAATATCCAGAACCTAGAAACAACTTAGATGCCCCTCAACCGAAGAATGGATAAGGAAAATGTGTACATTTACACAATAAAAAAGAAGACATAGTGAAATTTGCACGCAAATGGATGTAACTAGAAAAAAAACCATCCTGAGTAAGGTAACCCAGACCCAGAAGGACAAACATGGTATGTACTCACTCATAAGTGGATTTAGACCTAAAGCAATGGATAACCAGCCTGTATTTCATGACCTCAGAGAAGCTAGGTAACAAAGAGAACCCTAAGAGAGACATACATGGATCCCCCTGGAAAGGAGAAATAGGCAAGATCTCCTAAGAAAATTGAGAGTGTGGTTGAGGGGGAGAAGTAAGAGTGGAAGGGGAGAGGGGAAAGAGAGGGGAAGAGAACATAAGGGAACTGGATGGTGAAGGTAGGGGAAGGAGAGAGAAGGATGCAAGGAAAGAAATACCTTGATTGTCGGAGGCATTATGGGGCTAGCAAGAACCTGGTACTAGGGAAATTCCCAGGAATCCACAGGATGACCCCAACTAAAACCCTAAGCAATAGTGGAGAGGGTCCTTGAACTTTCCCTGCCCCCTAGTCAGATTGATGATTATCTTAGATGTCATCATAGAACATACATCCAGCAACGGATGGAAGCAGATGCAGAGATGCACAGAGAATCACTGGACCAAGCTCCCAGAGTCCAGTCAAAGAGAGGGAAGAGTGATAATATGAGCAAAGGGGTCAAGACCACGATGGGGACACCCACAGAAACAGATGACCTGAGCTAGCAGGAGCTCACTACTTCCAGACTAACAATGGGGGAACAGCATAGGACCAAACTAGGCCCTCTAAATATGCATGACAATTGTGTGGCTGAGGCTGTCTGTGGGGCCACTGGCAGTGAGACCAAGATTTATCCCTAGTGCTTCAGCTGGCTTTTTAGAGCCTATTCTCTTTTGGAGGGATACCTTGCTCAGTCTAGATATAATGGGGAGGGCCTTGGTCCTGCCTCAAAGTGATGTGCCAGAYTTTGTTGACTCCCCATGGGAAACTTTTCCTTCTCTGTGGTGTGGATGTGGGGTGGAATGGGTGGATGATGGGGGGAGTCAGCAGAGGGGAAGGAGTGGGAACTGGGATTGGTATATAAATGAGAAAAGATTATTTTTAAAATTGATTAATTTTTAAAAAAGAAAAATAATAAATGGACTGGACATTGTGAATGTATTTCTTAACTGATAAATGTTCTTCTTGTATGTATTTTCATTTTTGTTAAGGTTATTATCTTTCCTTTCTGACATTATCTGATAATCATTCTCATTGTATATAGTTTTACTATGTTAGAATTAGAACCATTCCTTTGAATTAGACAAAAAGAGGGGAATTATGTGGGATTTTTGTCTGTTTTGTCTGATGTTCAGTGGAATCAGGCTTTAATCAAGAGGCTGGGTTCACATTCAGTTGGTCAGAATGGGTCCTAGAGTTCCTGGGAAGAAGTAATGGGGGCACTGGAATGAGACTAGGTCTTTTCTAGCTGGGAAGCAAATGGTGGCAGTACATTTTGTGGGTGCTTGTGATGGTCTCAGGTTTTTATCTTTAATCATTGTCCACAAGTTTTATTACTTAATAAACAGCAAAAGTCACTATAGTAAGAGACCATAGAACACTCAGCCCTTAAAATAATGTCTCCATCAAATCCCTCCCCTCATGGCTATGGAGACTCTGCAGAAGAGGGGACATAAAGAGTGTAAGAGCCAGAGGATCTGAAGGACACCAAGGAGTAAAGCCTTCTAAATCAACAGGGCTGGAGCATGTCTAAACTCACAGCATCTGTGGCAGCTTACGTAGGGCCAGCACAGATCTGTACCAGATGGGTTCCTAGGACAGAAAGGAGAAGTGGACACATGCCCTCATATCTAACCCAGAAGCTATCTCCAATTAATAGCCACTTGTAAATGAGAAGTTAGTTTTCTGGGAAACACAACACTCTTAAGGGCAGGCCCCATGCCGGACAGTAGATGCCAACACAGAACAAACTCAGTGGCATCTATGTGGGTTCTTTGTCTTATAATGTTAAGTCAGGATGGGTTTTTGTTTTGTCTTCCTTGTTTGCATGTTTGTTTGTTTACTTGTTTTTCCTACCTTATAGATATTTTGTGTATATATTACAGCTTCCAGTTTGGGACTTTTATGGGATTCCTAAGTGTGTGAACCTGTGTGTTTCTGTATCTCTCTATATTTTTTGTGCTTTTCCTTGGCTGTTTTCATATTTTGATTAATTTGCTTTTTTATCTCATATTTTATTTTATTATTATTGATTAGATGTTTGCTAAGGAGAGACAGAAAGGGTGTGAATTCAGATGTAAAGGGAGGTGGGAAAGAACTGGGAGTAATAGGGAGATGGAAAACCTTAATCAGAATATACTGAATGAAAAACTATCCTTTAAATAACAGGAAAACACTTAAATAGACCCACAATCCCTAGTGAAATAGAAGCAATAATTAAAAATAGCCCTAATATACAAGAACAAGGACCAGATGGATTCAGCACAAAAAGCTAACAGACATTCTAGGAAGAACTAATGTCAGTACTCCTCAGGTTACTCAGAAAAGAAAAGAAAGAAAGAAAGAGAGAGAGAGAGAGAGAAAGAAAGAAAGAGAGAAAGAAAGAAAGAGAGAAATAAGAAACTGAGAAACATTTCCAAAAATATTTTGTGAAGCCACTTTACCAAAACCAGAAAAAAGACTAAACAAAAAATTAAAATTGTAGGTCAATATCCCTTATGAACATAGATGCAGAAAGTACCAATAAAATACTTACTTCCTGGATTTAAGAACACATAAAAAATATTATCCACCACGATCAAGGTAGCTTTAACCAAAGATGCAAGGATCATTCTATATTCATGAATCAATAAATGTTATCCAAAACATAAATAGACTGAAAGACAAATATGATGTGATCATATCATTAGATGCAGAAAATGTAGTAGACAAAGTCTAATATCCTCTCATGATAAAAATCCTGGAGAGATTATGAATACAAAAGACACATCTCAACATAATAAAGGCAATTTATGGCAAGTTCCTAACCAAAAGCATCTAAAATGAAGAGATATTCAAAGCATTTTCACTAAAGTCAGGAACAAAACAAAGATGTCTACTCTCTTCATAGCTGTTCGATTCTTAGCTTGAAGTCTTAGCTAGAGTCATAAGACAGCTAAAAGAGATCAAGGGGGTACAAATAGGAAACTAAGAAGTCAAAGAATTCTTCTTTACAGATGATGGATTTTTATACACAAAGATCCTAAATGCCCACCAGGAAGCTTACACAGCTGATAAATACCTTCAGCAAAGTAGCAAGACACAATATTTACACACAAAAATGAGCAGCTTCCTCGTAGAGAAATGACAAACATACTGGGAAAGAAATCAGGGAAACAGCACTTTCCAATAGCCTCAAATACACACACACACACACACACACACACCAGAGCAACACTAACCACACAAGGGAAAGACTTGTATAATAAAAATTTTAAAACACTGAAGAAAGAAATTAAAGAAATAATTGCTCAAACAGTATACATGTGATCATAGGAAGAAATGAGTTTGAATGGAAAATAAAACAAATTCAGGAAAACATCAAGTTAATGAAACAGTTGACATCATATTTGAACACATTCTGTGCCTTTTTTGTCCTGCCCTATGTTCGTCCCTAAGCTAAACACGGTCCTTCTTCTTGCTCAGTAACCACAGCACTGGGCACTAAGACTGTTCACACTGTACAAAGAAACTGGATTGTCTGTGACAGAGACAAAGGTAGAAACATGGTCCCTCTGGATCCAGAGACCCTGATTGCTGACTCTTGCTTCCCTGCTTTAACTGATGTGATTTCCAGAAATGGAAAAATTCCCAGTCATGAGGCCACAGCAGTGAACAGAGACCTGCTTTCATTACTGTTGGAGGCGATTCTGATGTTCATGCTGCATTTACCCATGAGCCAGTAATAAAGATGGAGCTGTGGTCTTGGGTTTGGTGTGTAGAGAAGGATTCTAAGTAGTGTCTTCTATTATACATTGGACTATAAATCAAGACATCTAGGAGCAGCAGGGGCCCCAAAATCTATACAGTCCTCACAGAAGGAAGAACATTTAAGATATTCCCCTTACAGAAGAGAGACAAATTTAAACACATTGAACATAATTAATGTCTGATTTTGCTTACTTGGAGCTTTGCGAATTCTGTGCCAGGGACTTAGAAACACACTCAAGAGTAGAGAGGACAGACACACAAATTCCAAAGAAAAAGTCAGGCAATCATGAGCACTTTTACAATGTTTCATCTTTTATCCACATGCTATTGTGGAAGACAACTAGAGTATTTTTAACAATCATATATGTATATTGTTCGCCAATAGAATAAGTACTGGTAAAATAACCACACTTCAGTAACACCTTTTAGCAGAATGAAGCATTTCTGAAAATCACCTGACGGGTTAGAGTCTCACTCTCACGATCATAGTAAAAAGAGTACATCGTTAGTTTATCTAAATCAAACCTCAGTACGTTCAACACAACACTTTCAGTTTATGAATCTCTAAGATTTCTTTTCATTTCCACCAGTGTTCTCACCCTCATTTTCTTTTATACCATCTACTTAAACACATTTTCCAAAAATAACCAGGTAATTAGCTCCAAGTTCAGTTGGTTCTGACCTGGTGGTATCCTTTAGCACATTCTCTGACTTCCTGTATTTACTCTAAGGTGATAATCAGAAATTCGATTAGATCTCATCTTAACTTTTTGACACTAATATATAATGAGCATTCCCTTCTGGGCAATGCTGCACAGTGAGATTGAGACAGGAGACAGCAGAGTAGCCATGTTGTTATCAATCATTTTAAAGATCCCCATGGACATGCATTTGATGGCTTTAGCTTGCAACTTTTATGGTTTTCTAAATGCATTTTCTCATGGGGATTGTAAAATTGCCATTTAATTCTATCATTCCTTCTGCATTTAATAGGTAGAACTCTTGAACGTACGTCATTTTGAAAAATACTGTGTGCCCTGACCAAAAGGATTACTTTTATTTACCAAGCCTTTATTTTCTTTTCAGAATAATGATTTGATACCTTTTAAGTTTCTAAAAGGAAACAATGCTGCTAGAAATCACATAGTTTTGTATAACTAAGATGTTTCAAAACATCCTGTCGTTGTTTTACATACTAAAATGGTCCTACTTTTAGCAGGGATATATATATATATATATATATATAGATTCCATGTGCCTTTTTCAATCATCTCATAATGATCATGGCTTCTGTTCTGTATTCTAGATGGAAATTTCCAACACTGGAGTCTAATCTGACAGAAGCAATTTCCCCAGGAGCCCGTGGTCCCCTTATATGAGAGACAGTATTTCTTGAAAACTATCTAGACAGGCCTTCACATTGTGTCTTCAGAGAAAGTAACAGGCTGTTTGACGAAAATGTCTTGGAAATTTGTGCTTACCTTACCTAAAGTTGCATATTAAAACAGAAATAAATATGTAGAGAAAAATGGCTTTGTGGAAACAATATAAACCTTTACCTTGTGGTGGTATTTTTAAAAAGGAAGTTAGACCTGCACACATTTGACAACAGAAAACAGAAGTCAGTGAACTGCTGCTTTACATGGAATGAGATAACTGTCCTCTTACAGAAACAGAGTTGTCCATTTAGCCACAAATGCACAGCTGGAAGAGATGTGGACCAAGGGTCTACAGTACACACCAGTTACATACAGGGATGTGTGCAACTCCCCGGGGCCTTGCTCTGGGACCGCCTCTCCTTTATCAGTCCTTCATTTTGAAGCACATACTTCACAGCTCACTGTGAAGGAGTTGACAAAGCCCCTTCTCCTTCTGTTTCTTTTGACAGTATATATACCTTGCTATCTTTATAAGAAATACATAGTTGTCTCTTAAGTCCTTTTTTTTCAGTTTGGTATAGTTAAAGTTTACCTATATTGAGAAAGATTTTCATGGGTGACAGGCAGAAAACCAAACATTAATATAGGTCATATGTAGCTGCCTACAATATTGAATATTAAAATTATTTAAGATACAAATTATTTGAAATAATGATCACTTCACAAGAAACCCGTAACGAAATAAAAGAATGGTAGAGAAAGTGCTTTTAATATATTATCTTCCTTTTTCCTTCAGTTCTCCAAGTCTTTGTTCTGAAGGCGGCACACTGTTTCACTTCCCTGAAGCGACTGATAAAACTATGCAAGAACATCAGAGAAAAAATGAATCCAAGATAGGTGCCATCCCCAAGGGAATGGAGTACTTCTTTGTTTTAAATTTCCATTGGAAATCTGAAGATTTTGCATGCAAACATCTTATTTCATGGCACTGCTTCTCAAATTGAGAGATTAAATCTAGCTCCATATAAAGGTTTTTCAATAAAGTAGGTTGCAGGCTCCTGCTTATGGAAATTGATGCATCATCTGATATGCTTTCAATTGCTAACTTTTGTTTCACAAAGCTGGAAGGAATTTCAACCAACCATTATCTAATCAAGAAAATATTTCCTACCTATCTTGTCTTCAACATAACTTGCTGCCAAATGTAGTTTTGACTATTGTAAATCACTATGCATTTTAAGAAGCAAAACAAGACTCTCGTTTTGCTCGAAAGAAAGTGCAAATTGTAGAAACTATCCATCATTATCAGTGGAATGCCTCCAATACTGTGTCTGCTGTAGAATCACTGTGACATAATTTAATGTGTTCCTTATACCGCTTTATTGAAGTAGATTTTTACCATCTTAAGATACAAACAGCTATTATAATAATTTCATTAAGTCTCCCTCTGTTTAGACTCTATTCTCACTACAAGGTAAAGCATGCACTTAGGCTATTCAGTTAAGCATAAAATTTCACGATGACTTGGAGCATCAGTCATCCTCCTGAGTTCAGCATACTATAAAGTTCAAGAAACAAACAGAAGTTGATTTGTGTGGGTTCACTCTATCTGACCATCAGTTTTTACAGGCTCATAGCACACTTGAGAAAATGCCTTAACTTGTAGTGTTTGTACCTGGTCATCGTGGACTAGGTTCAAGGGGAGAGTAATAAGTGCGAACAAAATAGAAACTGCTCTGAGGAAGAGTTTCAAAATGCATTTTTGAGCCTTCTGAAACACGTGTTCAAGGAGTCAGAGAGGAGGTAAATAAACACCATGGCTCCAAAGCTAGCTGTCTGGGCTCGTGGCCTGCTTTAACCGCCTTGGCTCTGTCACCTGGAGTTAGACACTAGCTCCTTTGGCTGACATTCTTGGGGCATGGGAGATGTTTTCCATCAAAGGTCTAAATAAGCAATCACGTGTAAACTGCTTGGAAAAGACCCTGACATATGAAAAATACATGCGAGCAAATTTTATTTCTATAGATGTTTCACTAAAACCATTAATGGCTACCTATGTTTCCATTCATTCTTTCACCAAACATGTGCTAGGTTTGCAATGCAGATATGCAACGATGTCCTATTAGTTTAGGGGATTGCAGCTACGCAGAGAGAAAATCATTGGAACAGCACAACCCCAGATTTTGTCTCCACCAGCAGATGCCTAAAGAGAAAGAACTCCAGTCCCAGGGAATCCAGTGCCAGTTTCTACAGAGACCAGACATTCACATGGTGCACATTCACAGGCATACATGTAGGCAAAACACCCATACACATTAAATAAATTAACATTTTTTGAAAATAGAATCACCAGTAATCACTAACTCCTGGGAATAGAGAAACTAGCCTTGGCCCATAAAGAGCCTTAGGTTCTAGCAAATGAGGTAGTACTGACAGTTGTGATTCATTCTGCTGCTAATCCCCCCTCCTCATGTGTGTGTGCACCTGTCTGTCTGTAACTCTGCCTGCGTGTGTGTGTGTGTTGTGTGTATCTGTATGTCTCTTTCTCTTACATTGGAATGGAATCTTGAATCACACTGTTACATTGAGACTGAATCATATTTAGGAAAATGAAAGTAATAAAAGCCCTTTTGTGACTTAAGCTAAAATACCTTTCTGTACATAAAACTACTTTCAGGAGCTATTTCTTTCATATAAAGTGTTAGTGCAGCAATAAAAGCCAAGAAAAACAAAATACTTCTGGTCAAGAAAATAGAATCTCTGGCCTGCGTGGAGACCTAACATTCCAGTTAACCTAAATCAATCTCCTGATTCCTAGGAACCACCCTACGAAGATGGATTCACCAAATACTTTGCACAAGGACAATGTGAAAGAGTGTTGACTGAACTTCAAATCGACAGAATCATGCCTTCCAAAAGTTCAATACGCTGGATTAAGTAGTGAGCTGCTCACACAGAGACCCTTTGGGGAATTCTTTCCTCTAGATTTCTGTCCCCATGTACAACTCTTATGTCACTCTGAGCTTGTTTGCAGCCATGATTCAAGAATGACCCGCTACTGCTCAAGCTGTTGGCAGTTCCTGACCTTGACTGCATAGTTTCTTCAGTCCTGCTGGTGAAAGAGCAGTAGAGACATAGAAGCTTACCCAAAGACTTCTAAAAATTACAGAGAGACCGGGCAATCTCCTTCAGGATCAGAGTCCCTGAAAACAGCCCCGACAAAGTCATAGAGGCATAAAGCTGTAAGAATAAACAACAAATTTCATAGAGATCCAGGAGGTTACAGATGTCAGGGGGATGCAACATCTGCCAAGAAAATCTGCAGCAACCAACACAACCAATCCAAAGAAGATACCATTTGAGTTAAAGCCAAAAAGGCCCTATCCTAGGGGATTCCCAAGCACTTGGAAACTCAAAACCCACCATCATAGATATATAGCACAGAATTACAGAATTTAATGTTTGCCTTACTAGGTTTTGGTGTTTCTATTATCCATGCATTCTTTGTTCTTATCATATTTCTTTTTTGATAATGGAATTGCATGCCCTCTGATGTTGTATGCTGGAAGTATATAAATGGTCCCTTGATTTAGCAGAGGCTTAAAACTACACATTAGCCTTCAGGCTCAGAGGACACATTACACCTGGATGTTTCAGCAGTGCTGCAACTGTTCAGCTTCTACACACTCTTAGAGATGTGTGTTGTGAAATGGGCGTGAACCTGTGAAAATCAGAGATACGATGTCATTGTTGAAACAGTGCTATGCTGAGACAGCCCTGCCCTTCACTGGCCCTGAGATGGCTGGCCCTGCCCTCACTCAGTACTGCAACAGGTGAGCTGGCCCTATCACTCAAGGGAAAGCTCAACCCCTCACTCAGAAGAGACTGCCCCACCATGGTGTAGACCTCACCTGGGCAGCACATTAGAAGTGAAGTTGTGGTTGAGGACACAAGTGAGCCAACCTTGAGGGTGTGAGAGCAGGAGAGTTGACACTGTACCCCATCTGCCAAGTGGTGGCAGGCTAGAGAGCTGGCATTGGGGTCACAGGAGTGGGAGAATGAGCCCTGAATCTCACTGGTTGCAATGTATGAGAGAGCTGCTCTGCTTCCCGTGTGGGCAGCACACTAGAGCTGACCCTGCTATGGGGCACAAGTGAGCCAGCTCTGAGGGTATGAGAGCAGGAGAGCTGACCCTACCCCAACCCCTTTGTATTCTCCCTACAGCAACCAGGAGGGAGGGCCCTGCACCCTGCCTGGGAAAAACAGTAGAATTGGCCCTGGTGATGTGAGTGTGGGGGACCCGGATCTGAAGACCCAAGAGCAGGAAAACTGGCCCTGTTCTTTGATGTAGGCTGCATTGGGTGAGCTAGCCCAGGAAGTGCTGGAAAGCTCATCCAGGTAGTGATGGTGAGGGGAAACTAGCAAGCTGACCAACCCAGCTATCACCGAGGCTCAGAACCAGAGCTATGAGTTTGCCCACCCAAACAACCATCAAATCTATGAACTGTGGGAGAATATGAAGGGGGCAAACCTACAAAATATATGCTTCAATATATGATCATGAGCATGAGAATCTAAACTGCCAGGTGATGCTCAGAAATGCTTCATTTTGCTAACTGATGTTACTGAAGTGTGGTTATTTTATCACGACTTATTCTATTGGAGAGATTTTACTACCCCACTCTCTCCAATAGACAAATTATCCAAACAAAATTAAACAGAGACATTCTGGAGTTAAATAGTCTCATAAATCAAAGGTACCAAATAGATATCTACAAAACATTCCATTCAAACATTAAAGAATACATTTTCTTCTCAGCAGCCTATGGAACTTTCTCCAAAATTGATCACATTTTAGGACACAATGCAAGTCTCAACAGATATAAGAAAATAACACCCTGTGTCCTATCTGCCCACCAGGGATTGAAGCTAGATATCAACAACAGTAAAAATGGTAAAAAGTATACAAATTCATGGAGGCTAAAAACTCACTATGGAATAAAGATTGGGTCAAGACAGAAACCAAGAAGAACATTAGAATTTGATGAAAATGAAAACACAACATACCCAAACCTGCAGGATATACTTAAGGCAATTCTAAGAGGCAAGTTCATAGCAATAAGTAACTACATCAAAGAAAAATTAACTGAAAGCACATCATGTTAATAACTTAATGATATACCCAAAAGCTCTATAAAAACAAGAAGAATTAATATTCAATAACAGTAAGTGGGAAGAAATGAGAAAACTCAAGACTGAAATCAATGAAATAGAAAAAAATCTTTGGGAAAATCAATAACATTAACAAAACCTCTGTTAAAATTAACCAAAAGATGGAGAAGACCCAATTAATAAAATTAGTGATGAAAAAAACAATAAACATCAAGGAAATTCTGAAAAACACAAGGACATACTTTAAAAATCTGAACTCTACCAAACTGGAAAACCTAAAAGAAATAGGTGTGTGTGGGGGGGTGGATGTGGGTGTGTGTGTGTGTTACCTAGAAATTTAATATTAATTAAATTTATATAAAATAAACAAATTAAACAAACCTATCAACCTGGGTGAAATAGAAGCAGCAATTTAAAATTTCCTAACTAAAAAGGGGAGGTTGAGTTCAAAGGTCAGGAGCACTGGCTGCTCTTCCAGAGGTCCCAGCAACCACACGGTGGCTCATAACCATCTATAATTTCATCTGGTGCCCTCTTCTGCAATTCAGGCAGAATACTGTATACATAATAAATAAACAAATCTAAAAACATAAAAAGAAAAGAAAAAATTATTTTTTAAAAAGGAGTAGGTAGGTGGATTCAGTTCAGAATTCTACAGACCTGTCATGAGCTACCTTTTGGAGTGACTTCTACCAGGATCCTAGCCAGGGCAGGTCTGTACGTTCCAGGGTAGGGGCGAGAGAATTAGAAATGTTAGGTAGGAGAAATAGAGATAAGAAAGAAACACAGAGACACAGGATAGTAATGGGAGGGCAAATCCATGAATACTGAATACTGAGTTCACCCACATTTATTTTCCATACGCTTTATACACCAATACAAAAATGGGGAAAGAAGGCAAAAATCTCCTTTAACATGACACAAAGCACAACCAGAACAGTTACTTGCTTCAATACTTGAGACATCAAGCCATTATTTCCTGATCAAAGTATTTGATGTCCCAGGCAGGAACATGCAGTGAACACACGCTAGACCAAGTATCCTCTAAGCAACCACTCCCTACATCAAACCTTCTATTTTAAATGAAAGAAGACAGGAGTATGCTTGAATTCTCTGACTTTTGGTCAGTGTAGCAGATCCATCTTTATGGGCCATCTTAAAGTCCAAATTACTAAGTAACCAAGCCCTAGGTAAGGATATCTTGTTTTGTAGCCACACCTGTTGTCAACAACTTTGAAAGAACAAAAATA
>LOJH01053607.1:0-12164 GCA_001685095.1 Ellobius talpinus
ATGTGTGTGTTTGTGTGTGTATGTATGTATATGGTATGTGTGTATATGGTATGTATGTGTGTACGGGATATATGTGTGGTAGGTGTGCAATGGTGTATCTGTGGTGTGTACGTGTAGTGTATGTGTGGTGTATGTGTGTGTAGTATATGTGTGTGACATGTATATGGGGCATGTTTGTGTTATATGGATTTGTGTGTATATGTGTGTGTATGCGTGTATGGCATGTATGTGTACATGAGGTATGTGTAGAGTGTAACTTTCTCACATATATTTCAGAAGTTGAGGGGTACGCAGCCCGTTCAGAGCCGCCTCCCTGCCCCTCCTCTTCCTATCTTCCCTGGGGTTCCAGGAATAGTGTGGAAAGCAAACAAAGAGAAACAGTGATCTGGTGTCTCACTGAATTTCTCGGTTGTTTTTAGAAAATGCTAATGACAGGCTATTTGATTAGCCTAAGGTTTGGCTCCGCTGGCTCTTTATTAAGCACATCTAGTGTTCAGTAACAATATAAGTAGCAGAAGTTTTTTTGGCACTTAAGAATAAGCTCATCGGACGCCGCCATGCAGTTTGGAAATGCGACAGTGAAGCCGGCCAAGCTTGTGGAGATATGAGCCTCTTTCTGCAGGCTGGGCAGCTGGCCAGGACAGCGAAAAAATGTGCATTGGCTAAGAACCACTGCCACGCAAACACTTCTGGAAATTTCTGTGCTCAGGCCTGCCAAATCCATTATGCATAACATGAATTACAAGAGAGTTTCTCTCTCTCTGAGCAGTTGCTTTTGGGGCTTAATTCTTCTCTGGGCTTTGTGAAATACACACAACCCAAATGAGAAACACTCCCTGCAAACCCACAATCCACTACCACACCGTGCGTGTGTGTGTGTGAGTGTGTGTGTGTTTCTTTTTCCACGGGGGCTGCCAAGTTCATAACTTTCCTTGAATTGGGAGAAATGGCTTCCAACTTGGGTTGAAATTACATTAGGTGTGATGTGTGGTCGGCTGCTGTGTTTCCTGGAAATTCTAGAGAAGAAGGATTGTCTCGAATCATGGAGGCTGCCCAATAGTGAGCTAGGAGAAGCAGTACCATGTGATACAGGAATGTGGTGGAGGGAGGCGGACTGGGGGCTGAGGGAACCACATGAAGGCTGCTTACTCTCGGCAACGGCAGCTATCGGGATCTGAGACAGGCTCAGCCATCCCGGGTTTTTGTTAGTTGTTTTACGTGGGGTTTACTTTTGAGACAAGTCTCACTATGCATCCCTGGAGATCCTGAAACTCACTATACAGACCAAGCTGGCCTGGAACTCGTGGAGATCCAACTGGCTCTGTCTCCTAAATACTAGGACTAAAAGAACCCACGACTTCACCTGACTTCAGCCAGTCATCCTGTAAGCAAACCTGCCTCCATGGGCCTGAGATGACAGCCTCCTCAGGATACACCACATATCCTTGAGGACTGGCTCATAGCCCTAGAGAGTGTTAATGTGCCACACAGGCAGATTTTAAAGTGGGAGATGGGCCTGGGAAGGTGTGCCAAGCTGGTCAAAGAAAGAACAGGCAAGAGAAGTTGCCAGGCCTCTCCCTCGCCAGGTTCTGCCTCCTCGTGCCTCTGTCCAGGGCTTAGAGAGGCAGTGTTTGCCTCATGTGTTTTCTGATCCCAAACTGAGACCATCAGGCCTTCTCCTGTGATTCAGATGGGCTTAGATTACTCAGACTCTGCCCAGGGCCATTCTCAAAGGCTGGCAGCCCCACGCCTCTTCTTCAGAAGCCTAGGAATGGCATTATTCATAGCCAACATGAGATAATCGTGTTAGCCCATGATGAGACAGTACAGCGAGGTCCCTTCCGCTCCCAGCAGGCGTCTGGACAACCTTCCAATAGCAACTGTCCCTACTGCTTCATAGTTACTCCCTCGCTTTCTGGAGAGTTTTGTTGACTTGAAAGATCATGCTCCCTGGAGCCAGGGAGATGGCTTACTTGGTAGGGAACTTGCCGAGGTTCAGATACTCAGCCCCAAAGTAAAGCTTGTCTATAGCCCCAGAGCTGGAAGGGCAGGGAGAAGAAGCGCCTGTGATCTTGTTGGTCATCCAACGTGGCTGGTTCAGTGAGGTCTAGGTTCATTGAGAGACTCTGACTCAAAAATAGGGTGGAGGGTGATACAGGAAGATATCTAGCATTGATGTCTGGCCTCCACATGTGCATGCACAGGTATGTGCACACCTGCACATATATCCCCACACACGCATGTAACACACACATGCATGATCATACGATTTGTTAAACTGGAACTCTGAGATGTTCTAAGAGCTGATGAGGTCAACTGTGCCATCCCATCAGACTATACCTCAGCTTCCCTCTGCACTGGTGGGAAGAGCTGGGTTTGCGCATTGTCCTCCTCCCAGGGTGCAAAGAAGCTCAGAACTCAGAAAGCGACATGACATTGGATTTGACACCATGTTGTGACCTGCACCCTGACTCCCTAAATGAGGACAGAAACACTGCCCTCCCAGCATGGCCACAAAGGACAATTACATGTAATTATGAGACAGCTTTGCGATGTGAGGTAGCGTTCTGACACAGGCTGGAATCACCGTCCAAGAAGACCTCACTGTGCAAATTTTGGCATGGAACATGAGTGTGGGAGAAAGTCATGGACATGCATGTAGCATGTCCTGGAGCTAAACTGATTATTGACTGATTGACTGAGTGGCTGGCTGGCTGGCTGGCTGTTTTTCTGAGACAGGGTCTCATGCAGTCCAGGCTGATCTGGAACTCACTGATTCTCCTGCCCTGCCTCGGCTCCCCAGGGACTAGAATTGCAAGCATTTGCCACCACGCCAGGGAAAGTGGGGCCTCACTGGAGGGATGATGGGACTCAGTTCTATTTTCCATAGCTGGTGCTTTCTCTAGGATAACTCCTCAGCGCGGCCTTTAACCTGTTTCTCTCTTACCTCTTCTCATCTTCCCTCCCCCTGCCCATTCCCCTTCCCATCCTCCTCTGCCTTTCCTCCAGGGGTCAGTGGTTGACGTTGCTGGAGAAGCATCATTTGATGACATTTCCCTAAAAATGGGAGAGGGTGTCCCAGCACTAATGGAATCTCCTTCCCATCCTGAACTGTCTCCCAGAGCTAGTTCACTAGAAACAGTTAATAGGCTTGTGCGTCTGAAAAGAAGAAAAAAGTCAGGGCTCCAGAAAACTCCTGACCTGGTTTCTGTTTATGCCAAAGGTCTGCCCTGTTCTTGACTTGTGCTAGACACAGCCTCCTGTTTCCTCCCCTCCAGTTCCTGCACCTCTGTTGTGAAGCTGAGGGAAGCTAGGAGTCAGGGGAATTGATGGTGCTCTGCCCCCTGGGAGACCTGAACTCAGGTCGCCAGCTTAGCATCAAGCGTCTCTTCCCCCCAAGCTGTCTTGCCAATCCCTGGCCCTTGTTTTTTAAACTAGGCTGAGCAGGGGCTGAGAGAAGGCTACATGGTTAAGAGCACTGGCTGCTCCTCCAGAAGACCCAGGTTCAATTCCCAGCACCCACATGGCAGCTCACAACTGTCTGTGGGACAACCTCACACGGACATGCATGCAGGGAAAACATCAATGAACATAAAATTATATATCTATATAAATTTATATATCTATATAAATTACATATCTATATAAATTATATATCTATATAAATTATATATCTATATAAATTATATATCTATATAAATTTATATATGTAGGCTGAGCGGCAACCAGCTCTCACAGACTAGGTTGCCTGAGTGGGGTGTGTTGGACCCCAGCACTCATGAAACAGAGACAGGAAGATGAGAAGTTCCTCAGGGACAACACCCCATCTCTGTATTCTACTGCTCATCAAGGAGGTGTTTATTTCTGAAAACATGAGGTAGGGTGTAGATTGCTCAGGATAATTTTTTCCCTTAAAAGAAACCGACAGGTGTGCTCTATAAAGGCGAAGATTCCGAAAAGCAGGAAAACTGGCTGGATTTCCTTATTCAGCCTTTCCCTCACTTGACTTAGAAAGGACAAGTAGCCTTTTTAAAAAACGATATTTAGAGTCTACCGTCATCAACTTTCTCCCACACTATGCCCAGCCCCCCCCGATAATGCTCACACAGAAGTGAGATGTTACACGGGTTCTAAATCAGTGTAATGTCAGCCTAGGACTGTGTGGTTTCCAAGAAAAACAAGCAAGTCTTTTGAACGAGGGAGCTGACTTATCTTAGGAGCTGACACCTTAAAGCCTTCAGCTCCCGACAGCGCTGTATCATCCAGACATTGCTGAGGTTTAGAAACAATGCAGATTTGTGAGCCCAGTCCTAATTCTTTCTCTCATCTTCCAGAATCAAGATAAATGTCCAAGTCCCCCCACACCCTACGATCCCAGGTTTGTGTTTGGACACTTGTCCACCGGCCCCTCAACCTCCAGAGCTGACAGCACTGTTGAGGAAAGTTGCAGAACCTCCTGGATAAGGGACCTAGAAAGACTGCAGGAGAAGGATTCCCAAGGATGGCAGGTTTGTAATCTGAGGTCTCTGCTTCCTGGCCATCCACTGAGATGTGAAAAAGCAGCCTGATGTTCCTGCCGCCAAGGGGTGGCCCACCTCCACACCTGCCTGCCTGTGGACTGTATCCCCTCAAACAGCAGCAGGAACAGACCCTCCCTCCCTCAAGCGGTTTCTTGTCAGGTGTTTGGTCAGAGTGAGGGGACAGTAGCCAGTATAATAAAGATTCGTTCTATGGGTTGGAGAGATGGCTCCGCAGTTAAGAACCCACACTGCACTTGCAGAGGACCAGAGCTCAGTTCCTAGGTCAGGCAGCTCACAACCACTGTGGTTCGAGCTCCAGGGGATCCCATGCTCTATTCTGACTTCCATGGACAGTGCGCACACATGCAGATACACACGTACACATAAATAAACACATAATAAATAAATAAATAAGATGAATACATACTTTAAAAAAATAAAGAAATAAACGTTCATTTTAACCAGGTAGTGGCGGTGCACTCCTTTAATTCCAGCACTCTGGAGGCAGAGACAGGTGATCTCTGTGGGTTTGAGGCCAGCCTGGTCTACAGAGCGAGTTCCAGAATAGCCAAGGCTACACAGAGAAACCCAGTCTCAAAAAACAGCAACAGCAACAACAAAAAAATTCATCCTAGGTCTCGAGGAATCTGAGAGAACACCTTGATTTCTTCGGGCGCATATGATATTTTAGGTCTGAAGGTCTTCAAGTCTTCACATACAAATCATACGTGAGACAGAGGGTGCACACAAACACAGCAAAGGGCGAAACAGAAAGCAGAGCAGCTGCCTGGAGATCTTGCTTTTGAAAACCATGACAACAAACTGGTACTATAGTCCTAGCCCACCTTGAATGGAAATCAGCCAAGATGCATGAACAATATATCTCTAGGTATGTCACATGTTCATAAAAACATAGCAAACACATGACAATTTAAGAAGGATATGTGGATAAGTAATGGCCATGATACTCCCTACTTCTTAGCAAATCCACACATAACAGATGACCCTCATGTCCAGGGCTTTGTTAAAACTGAAAAAAAAACTGCTTTCTAAGTATTTTAGGGAAATATCTAGAGACGGAAAGAAAAAGCTTTGTTGACAAAATAATCACAAGATGGATGTGGATTTAAGGGACATGTCATGTCACCGTCCTGTACAGAACGGGTCTGATGAGCACCTCACTTCCCCCGTGTGCTGCGTGTGGGTGGGGTTGGTGTAAGATGAGGTGTCAAGAGTGATCCGTGTGTGCAGAAAGGTTGAAATGTGGTTTCCGAGAGAAAAGGATGTAGAAAGCTTTGGAATTTGAAACCAGCCGTGTGTGTGTGTGTGTGTGTGTGTGTGTGTGTGTGTGACATAAACACTGAATTAAGTTACACGGAGTGGAGTATGACAAGGATCAGGGAGAAGTGTGCAAGAACAGGCTCTTCAGCTATAGCTGTTAACTCGCGTGCCCCGAGAAATCGAAAGGTTTCACTGGAGCGTTTACATGCGCGCATCACGCTTGTCTTCTCTTCCATCCTCTCTTGTCCTCCCTCCTTCCCTTCCCCATCTGACGGCCCTGCCTTTCCCTGGCAATTCCTCTTCTACCTCCAGGTTCTCTTTTGGTTTTGGGTTTTTTGTTGTTGCTGTTGTTGTTGCTGGTTGCTTGGGTTTTTTGTGTTCCTATGAAACACTCCACACTTGACTTTTTGAGTCTGGCTTATTTCCCCTTAAAATGATGATTTCTAGTTCCAGCCATCTTCCTGGAACTCCCAATTTCATTCTCCATTGCCAATTGACACCCATTATATGGATATACCGTATTTCTTTATCCATTCATCTGTTGACCAGCACCTGGGCTGACACCATAGGTTGGCTACTATGAACAAGGACACAGCAAAAATAGACACCAGGTGCCTCTTTTATTTGCCACTGGACTGAGAACGCTCCAGGAAGTCTGGCCAGAGGCACCCTGATGCTAATGCCCGGTTACAGGAAGTTATTGTTGTCGTTTTCATTTGGGTTTTGCAACAGAATCTTGTTCTGGCTAGACTCAAATTTGAGATCCTCCTGCCTCAGTATCCTGAATGTTGCAATTACAGTCATTATCCTCCATGTCTGAAATAGTTCAGCAGTTTTAGCCTTGGGGTGGAGGCTCTTGGACCTCTTAGAAAAGTAAAGTCAAATCTAGGAGTCCTCTCAGAAAAATATGTGTACACCCATCGGCTTTTCCTGTGAATTCAGTGGTTGATCCTGGCAGGGTATCCTTAAGCTTCTCCTAGGTTGAAAACAGCACAACCCCAAAACTTACCTGAAAGAAATGGACTGAGGGCTAGGGAGGCAGCTTAGTTGGTCGAGTGCTTGCTTTGCAAATATGGGGACCTGAGTTAGATCCCAGAAATGATGCAAAAAGCCTAGCGTGGTGGCACACACAAGTAACCCCACTGCTGGGAAGCAGAGGCAGAAGGGGCCCTGGAGCTCACTGGCCCGTTAGCCTAGCCTCATGGATGAGACCCAGGTCAGCAAGAGACCTGCCTCAAAAAACAAGGGAGACAGCATTTGAGGAATGGTCTGAGGTTGACCCCTGACCTCCCAATGCCTTCGCACACGCATGCATACACACAAGACCATCCCTTCGCACACACATACACACGCACAGAACAAAGAAATGGGTTAACCTGTGGGCAGTGGCGTGCACCTGTAATCCTAACACCTGGGAGGTCTCGAGTTTGAGGCTAGCCTAAATTAATTAATTAGTTAACTAATTAATAAAGGAAAGACAGGTGGTAGGGGAGAAGGGGGAAGGGAAGAAAGGGGGAAATATACTCTAAACCTGGATGAGTTCAATGTCGTGTCTTCAAGTGTGGTTATCCTGTCATCTCGGGCCCTATCATTGTATTTTTAGCCTGGCTCTGTTGCCTCTAATGCTGTCCACCCTCCCTCCCTTGCGGATCTAATTATCTGCCTCTAAAGGCCAGGGAGCCAACCATGTTTCAGCTACTGGCCTTCAAAGACAACACGGGTCCCTCAATCCTGGCATAACCCAGTAAGAGAGGAACTGCATCGTGAACGTTAAGTTTGAAAAGCTAGTCTTCTTGCTCGTTCTTGAAAAGCTAAAACTGCCAAGCCTGAGAACGGACATGCAAAGTGGTCCTTCAACCCCTGCGGAAGGCAGGGCATCCACATCCAATCCGAGTCTGATGGAAATGCACACAATTACAAGTCTCATTAGTGATTCTGAAATAACTGGAAATCAGTGGTCTATGAGAAAAAAAAAAGAGACTTCCTAAAACAGTGATCCTGTTAGCACAGGTTCCATAGGCCTCAGCCCATTTAGTCAATAACGAAAATGATCATTATTTTTGCATTTCCCAACTAATGTCTTCTGCTTTCTCCCGGCATTATTTAGCTCAGCTGGGAACAATCTCTTTCTTATTCCCGAGATGGGCTAAACAGATATTAAGAGCTGGTATTTGTGAAATAGCAATGCCTTCTGCAGATGACTGGCCTGCCTCTGAAGACGCCTGTGTCTGTGAAGGTGCAACTGACATTCGATTCCTTTCTAATTCTTTTGAATTTTTTTTAAAAACTGTGTATGTACAGGCATTTTGCTTGCATATATATCTGTGTACCACATACATGCCTGGTCCCACACAGGTCAGAAGAGGGTGTCAATCCCCTGGAATTGGAGTTATGAATGGCTGTGAGCCACCTTGTGGATGCTGGGAATTGAACCCTGATCTTCTGGAAGAGCAGACAGTGCTCTTAAGTGTTGACCCATCTCTCCAGCCTTGCCCCCTTTCAAAATACAATATATATACATCAGGATTTAGAGAAGGATGTGTGCGCGTGTGCGCACGTTATATATATAAGATCCTTTTGCTCTGGTCTACAAAAGGAACCTGCTGTTGACTGCAGTTGTGCGCACTGTGGGCACTATCTAAGCAAGCTAACCTAGATAGGGACCGGGGTTACATCAGACATCAGGCAGGGAGCCTGGCAGCACTCCAGTCTGTGAAAACCAAGCTCATTTGCGTCACTGTTCCCTTGGTGATGTTTCTGGGAGTCTTGTCAGCTCTCCCATGAGGCTGTTTCCTTAATATGTCAACAGACGTTCCTAAATCTTTAATGCTGAATCGCTCTTTTCCATTTCTAGAAACACGTTGGTGACCAAACAGCTAGCAAATGGCACGGCTGTGATCTTTAAAACACATTTCTCCCGTGAAGTAGGTGTTTGTGGGGGGCTCTGAGAAGGCTTAGGTTCCTGTGGTGCCGGATCTATTTTTGAGGAATGGGGTCAGCGGCTTCAGCCCCGAGCTGCCTCTCTGCTTTCACCTTCCTTAGGAAAAACCCTTGTTTCCTTCCCAACTCCCTGGAACCTTCCAGTTACCTGTCACAGTGTCAATCGTGGGAGAAGCAGCTGCTCCAAAGACCCTCAGAATGCACCCTGTTTAGGAGCTGCTCTGCGACCGCCCTCAGCACATCTGTCCCCTGCCTACTGCGAGCCATAAATAAGAAAACACGTCAGCCCCCGCCCTGTGAAATCTCTTCTCCTGTTTTCTGTGTGGTGTCTTTATTGATCTCTGCTGTTATTCTGGCTTGTTTTCCTCGGAAAAGCAGTAGAGGGAGCCATGTCTTCACTGGTCACTAAAAGAGCCTTGTGCTAACCCTGGCTGAATCCTTTGCCCTGCACAGACCTCCAGGTCATTGCACAGTTTCTGCCCAATGAATCACAGTCCTTAGAGAGTAAGGACTCTTTCTTATTCTATGTAAAATGTAGAGAGCAGCTCTTTCTGTTAGGGTAATTAGGGGAGGGTGTGCTGAAAGTTTTCTAAATTTTTTATTTCTGTTTTTTTTAAATTGTTTTAATTAAAAAAATTATGTGTGCGTGGGTGTTTTGCCTGCATGTATGTCTGTGCACAACATGCATGCCTGGTGCCCTCAGAAGTCAGAAGAGGGCATTGATTCACTGGCAGTGGAGTTACAGATAATAGTGAGCCACCATGTGGGTGCTGGGAACTAAATCCTGGTCCTCCACAAGAGCAGTCAGTGCTCTTCAGTGCTGAGTCATGTCTCCAATCCCTGTCATGTCTCTCCCCACTCCTCCTTTATTTACAAGATCTTATTTATCCTAGGCAGACCTCAAACTCATCACATAGGCAAAAATGACCTTAAAAGTGACCTTGAGTCCTAATCCTCCTGCCTCCACCTTCTGAATGCTGGGCTTGTGGGCCTGTGCCCCCACGCTCCATCTATGTGGGGCTGGAAATGGGATCCAGAGCACGCATGATGGTCAAGCCCTCCACCAACTGAGGAAGCATCCTAGCTCCCCGAAGTTCTTAGAAACGCCAGTTCCATGAGGGACCATGATGGGGGATTGTAAAATGTGTTACTGTCCCTTTAGTGTGCTGGGCAGTGGAACAAGACTGTGAGTGACATCTTGGGTCTTTGGGGGTGGGACTTGTGGCTGCGGACCTGCCTCTGGGCAATGGCCCCAGAATGTCCAGAATGCACTCCTTCCTCTCCCAGGAGAAGTAAGCTTAGCTTTAGTTCAATCCCTGTCTCCCCCATGACGCCCACGGTGTCATTCCTGGGAGTTCCATGGCTAGCACACCGAAGACAGCGTCTTCCTGTCTGTGATGCCGAGAGACTGGAAACAGTAACTGAGAAGGAGAAAGAAGCTCAGGGCGCTGTGGGTTTCTTGGGGTTGTCTATTTCAGGAAGGGTCGTTTTATGTAGCCCAGGGTGGCCCTCAAGCTTCTGACCCTCCTGACTCCAACGCCCAAGCATGAGGCACAGGTGTGCTCTATTATGCCTGGTAGAAAGGCGTATTTAAGATGGAGTGGAGCCCAAAGCTCACATTTCATTGTAAGTCTGAAAAGCTCCTCCGTATCCAGGGAAGACCAATGACTTCATGGGCGAGGTGGCCGGCTCTCAGCCAGGGATGACTGTGACCTTGTTCCAGCACCCTGCCCTGCCTAGTGAAGCAGCAGGCCCTGTGAAGTGCAGGGTCAATGACAAGGACAGGATGCCCTCGGTGGTCCCCAGGAGAGCACTCTCCTCTGTACTCAGTATAACAAGTTCGCACATGTCCCCTGGCGGACCTGAGAGGCAGGCAGGCAGCTCAGCAGGGACCCGTGAGCAAGAAGACACAAACGTGTCTTTCCCTGTCACAAAGGCCTTGCTTACCCAGGGTTAGTCTTCAGCCTTTACTGCAAACCAGCATGGCTTCAATGAGCAGGATGTGGGATGATGGCTGCCACACTACAGGCTACGTGCTTGAGGTGAGATTCGGGAGGACGGCCCCGTTGCTGTGTCAACAAGGAGAACTGGCCCTCTCTGAGCCTCAGTGTCCTCATCCATAAATTAGAGAGAATATTATTTCCTTTAAGGGATGGAACGGAGAGGAAGCAAAGCTAGTGTGGGGGGTGTGAAGCGAAGCACAAGAGCGACAGCATTCTGTCATCAGCGCCGTGACTGCTACTCGCAGCCAGTGTTTGGAGGCGTAGTGTTTGGAGGCGTCTTTCTGAGCACTTTCATTCGATGAGCTGATGGGGTCGGTGTGCTCAGTAAGAACTTACAGTGTGTGAGAAACAGTGCAGACCCCCACCCATTGAACGTGTGGGCTTTTATTTAGCCTCCTCTGCCTGCTGGGCTAGGAGAAGCTGGCTGGCTGAGGAGCCCAGAAGGCCACTTTCAATGGTCACAGCCCTCACCATGAACACCTATCCTATTTAGTTTGTGATAAGGCTAGCCCTCGCACACGGCTGTAGTGAGCAAAGAGAAAAGAAGCCCAAGCAGCAGTGGCCAGCAGGTTCACCGTCAAGGGTGTATGAGAGCTTGGTAAAGGTCTCCAGGGAGGAGCCAGAGCCCTGACATCTATGGGCATGAACACATGGAGATGAGGCATGTGTGATAACAGGTAGAGGGTTCCTCCCACTCCTGCTGTTCTTGGTGGTCTTTGGTGTGCCAAGTGATGCTGAGCACAGGTCTGCAGTGCCAGGCATGGTACTGAGAGGATCAGGGACCAACAGTGTCCAGAGCTCTTATTTCCTCAAAGAGTCTTGGGCAGGGCATGGGAGCACAGGAAAAAGTGGAATGCATCCCTCGAGTGTCCTGGTCCCTTTTGCCACCATTACCACTGACTGGGGATGAGTCACTCCGTCAAGAGCTTCTTGTGAAAATGATAAAGTCCTTGGTGTTACTTATGGGTACCCCAGTATTTAGGATAAAAACCATGTGTGGTTCTTGTGTTCTCATCATGCTAATTCCATACTTGAAAATTATACACACACTTGAAAATTAGACACACACACATACACACACTCGTATGCACATGTGGAGAGAGGGGGGTTTAAAAATTAGAGGCTGGGAGGCAACCTCATGTATAGTCAACCATTCTTGGTGTTTCAGACAGGGTCTCTCACTGGGGCCTAGGACTTTCCATTCATCTAACTGGTTGGCCAAGGAGCTCCAGGAATCTGCTTGCCTCTGCCTCCCCAGACTGGGATAGCGAGCATGTACCATCAGATCTGGCTAGTCTATTCTCTTACATGGTTCTGGGAATCAAATTCAGGTCTTCATGCTCGTGTAGCAATATTTTACTGATTGAGCCAACTCCCAGGCTCCATGTCTGATTTTAACTGGTGCTTCATTCATTTATCC
>LOJH01053609.1:0-12164 GCA_001685095.1 Ellobius talpinus
AATTGGGAGGAGGGGAGGAGGTGGAAATTTTTAATAATAATAATAAAAAAAAGAAAAAAAGAGTTCCTCAGGAGAACTAAGCTACACAACTGTGACATCTATGCAGAGGGCCTAGGTCAGTTGCATGCAGGTTCCTGGTTGTTGGTTCATCCTCTGTGAGTCCTTATGAGCCTAGATTAGTTGATTTTGTGAGTTTTCTTGTGATGCCCTTGATTGCTCTGGCTCCTACAATCCTTTCTCCCCCTTTACTGCAGAGTTTCTCAAGATCCCCTAATGTTTGACTGTGGATCTGCATCTGTTTCTATCAGTTACTGGATGAAGCCTCTCTGATGACAGTTGGGCTAGGCACCAATCTATGTATATAACAATATTGTTAGGTATTATTACAATAACATGTTTTTCCTCCAATCATGTTTGATTCTGTTCTAGGTCTCTGTGTCATTCAGCCTGTGGGTCCTGATGTGCCAGGCAATGTAAGGGGCAGGGTTACTCTCCTGGCATTGGTTTTAGGCTAGACCAGTTATTGGCTGGCCACTCCCTCAATTTCTTGGCCTGCCTTACCCTGGCACATCCAATAATAGGACAAACTATAAGTCAAAGATTATGTGGCTAGGTTGAAAACCAAACATTTTACCCCCCCCACACACATTCAGGTGAGTTTTGATTAGACTTCTTGGCTGGTCCAGAGTAGACTATAGATTTCAAGTCTGTCCAAAGCACCATGAGAAAGTCCAACATTAGCACACTGGGCATTAGCACACTGGGTGGCAGAAGACAGGGATTCTCTCTGTAACAGGAATGACTATTTTTTATGTAACAAGCTTGTGGTGGTTTACATGAGAAATGTCTCCTTAGGCTCAGGAATTTGAACACTTGGACCCCAATTGGATTCCCTGTTTGAGAAGGTTTAGGAGGTGTGATCTTGTTGGAGGAAGTGCATCATTGGAGATGGGCTTTGAGAGTTAACGGCTGTACCCTACTTCCAATTCACTTTCTCTGTATCAGGCTCTTGGTTTAGGATGTGGTTTCTCAGCTTCCTGCTCCTGCTGTTATGCCTGCGGCTCACTGCCATGCATTCCTGTTATGATAGACTATCATCTTCATAGATCCATAAGCCAAAATTAATGTTTCTTCCCAAAAGTTGCCTTGGCCATGGTATTTTATCACAGCAATAGAAAATTGACTAATACAGAGCAATCCTAAAACTTAATATCTTAAAACAATATGTTCCACAAGTTTATGAGAGACTTGAGTAATTTTGCTGATCTCAACTGGTCTCGCTCATAATCAGGGGACAGGTAGGCTAGGTATTGTTGGGCCTTAGACAATCTCAACTGAATCCACACAACTCAGGTTAGCTTACACTTTCCTTTGAGCGATGTTCAATAGGAAGGCACAGAACTCTTGAGTTGCTCAGATCATGCTGAATTCTGGGATCTACAGCAGTCACAAAAAGTAGGCCAGATTCACAGTAAGAGCACATAGCACCTGGTTCGTGATGGGAAGAGCTGTGAAGGTTCGTTACAGGGGTGCAGAATGAGAGGAGGAGGAGTGGTGAGTGCTTTCATAGTCTACCATACTGAAGAACTGATGGGGTAAGTGTCAGTCAAGGGAAGAAGACTGATGCCCCAGTTCCCTTGATCAAGCAGAGAGTAAATTCACCTCTACTTGCTTCCCTGGGGTTCAGCTCCCAGAGCACAGACAGACTTCTCAGCTCATAATTATATGACTCAATTCCTTATAACCAATTCCTGCCTATATCTATGCCACCAGTGTTGATATCTATAGCTATAACTTTTAACTGTGTACACATCCTGTTGGCTGTCTCTCTGGATAACCTTCACACATCATGTGACTTATTTTGGATAGTGGCACGTGGGTAGAATCAATGGCATGTCAGTGCTGAGTCTTGACCTTAAGAAAGGTTGTGTGATTTTTGAAACTTTGTCCTGGGGCATCTATGGTCTCAAAAGGGATGAAAGACATGTGGAACTGACTTCAGAAACAAGTCTTTTTGGAAACTATGAAAACCAAGGCAACCCCTTTTGGGCAGAAGACAACAAAGCTATCCTGATGAAACCCAGTGCCTTTGGGCCCAGTGATAGCCTCTGCTGTCTCCCTTCACTTACTGCTATTCTTCCTGTCAGGTTCCAGGGAAAGCGGCCCTAGGTTAATGATTGTACCTCACTGCTTCTCAGATAGGTTATCTTAGGCCTATTCTGATTTCAGGCCTCTAACCTACCAACTACCTCTCTCAATTCCACAGTGGAATTAATTTGCCTTGAAAGAAAACACCACCCTACAAGGATAAAGAGATTTTGCTCACACCCCCAGCACACAAAGCAAATACCTTCTCACACAATGCACTGTTAAAGTTGTTAAAGGTGGTCCCCAGCAATATTTCTGTGCCCAAGTGATTTTTTTTTATTTCACGGATGACTAGACTGAACACGTAAAAAGGTCAACAGGGGATCCTGGAAATAGCAAAGGAAAACTGTAAGCTGGAGATGTGAAATAACTGAATCCAAATAGCTCATACAGGCCGAACAGTTCAGACCTCTGAGGTGTCCCTGTCACCTATCTCCCTTCAGAGGTGGGGGATTCTATTGTGAAAGAAATTGGGTGATTTTAGACTTGGAATTAAAGCACCTGAAAGAAAGCCTGAGTGATCCAAATGCAATCAGCACCCAAAAGACTGAGTAAGAGTGCCTTTGAACTTAATCGAGTAATATTATCTGAGCTATATTCATGAGGAGTCTTAGAAGTCTTGTGAAAAGAGGCTTTGTGAAGCTGTGTTTGGTGAGATCTGCTGTAACAACTGCTTGCATACTTTTGAGCCTGTGGAGCCTTCATTTATTGTAGTTTCAAGCTGAATTTAAGGAATTGGGTCAAAAATTGTTTCAAAAGGTGACTTATTCTGTTTTTTTTTCATCTTTTACTCTGAACCACCCAGCTCCCATTCCTCCTCCAAAGTTTAAAAAGATGGTTTGACAGTACAAATTGCCTTCTTTGTTTTCCATTTAGCAGAGGTTGCGGTTTTTATAGGCATATAACTTATTTTTATAACTTAATTCCCTGCAAGTTGTGGCATGAAGAGAGATGGGCATTGGTCATAAAAATGTATGCTAAATTGCTCCTACCTAAAACTGTCGCTATTGTCAATAGTAACTGAGTCAAATAATTGCTTTGTCATAATTGCAGCCATTTTTATTGATAAAGATACATTTGATTAAAGTGGATGATTATTCCAAGTGCTCCAAGAGAGCTGAAAAATGTAAATTCTCTAGTATCTGCATGAGATCCTAAAGTCTTGACTTTGAACAGTAAGATGGATGTTTGTATTCCAGATCCAGACATAAGTACCTTTATAATGGCAGAGATTCCATTACTTTTTAATTTACCCATACGCTTTAAAGAGAGTGTTCAAACTGGCATTATCAACATCCTAACAACCTCTGTAGCACAGTTTTTCCTTCAAACTGGGGGTGATAATAGTTTCTTCTGGGTGTTGTTTGCATTAATTCAGTTAGACTCTAATCTGAAACCAAGACAGTAACATCCCACACATCGGTCCATCTTATTGCATATAGTTACTGTAGGTATAATTTGGCTAGTAATTAAGAGTGAAAATTCTGGTAAGAGAAACCTTTTCTAGAATTCAAAGAATAAGCCTGATATTTTCATTTGCTGAGGGAGTCCAACAAAACTTAGTTAACACACAGTCCTCTGTTACAGTGAAATAGCAGGTGCTGCCCTGACTTTTGAGAGCCAACTGTTAAATTTCCCAAGCTTTTTTTTTTATAAATTAGTCCATTGTTCAGAATTGAATACAAAAAATATGTACAATTACATAAATTATATTAATAGCAAAGGTCATACCCATTTTACCTCATTACTTTACATTTTGTGATTACCTGTGCTCTTGAACATAGTATTAGCTGTTGTGTTTGCACACGCGGTTGCAATGCTCCACCTAGCTTCCTAATACTGTGTTTAGGGAGACATTGTTGAAAGTCTGAAACAAGCCACAGGGGATTCAGACAGCGGTACCTCAGCTCCGCCGTGTCACCAGCCATGGCTCGAAGCCAGTTCTCTTGTGTACCTTATAGAACCATCTACCAGATATATATGGACACACTCTGACTGGATTAGACCTGCCGGTGGACATGGACTATGGCCAGGGAGGGAGGATCTCCTCAAAAGTTTACTAACAACCTACAGCTTTGTCCTGCTTCACCCCACCTTCTTCTTCACGCTTAAGTTCTTCATGTTTAAGTCTATCATTTCAGAGCAGGTTAAACTCACTCATCTTGGTGAGATATTTCTGAGCACTGACAGTGAACGATCTGGTTCTAGTTCTTCTCATTGCCTTTTCTTTCTTCTCTCTCTTTTTTAAACATTACTAATTTATTTATTTTACATACTGTCTGCAGTTTTCCCTCCTTCCTCTTATCTCAGTTACCACCCCACCTCCCCTCTGCTTCCCTCCCCACCCACTCCTCCATTTCTATTCAGAAAAGGGCAGGCCTACCATGGGTATAGACAAAGCATGGCATATCAAGTTATAGTAAGACTAAGCACCTCACCTTGTATTAAGGCTGGGTAAGGCAATACAATATGAGGAATAGGGTCCCAAAAGCCAGCAAAGGAGTCAGAAACAGCCCCTGCTCCCACTGTTAGGAGTCCAACAAGAAGACAAAGCTACACAATTCTCACATATATGCAGAGTGCCTAGGTCAGTTCCATGCAGGCTCGCTAGTTGTCAGTTCAGTCTCTGTGAACCCCTATAAACCCAGGTTAGTTGATTCTGCCAGTTTTCTTGTGATGTCATTGATCCCTCTGACACCACCTCCCTCTCTTCTGCAGAATTCCCTTAGCTTGGCCTAATGTTTGACTGTGAGTCTCTGCCAGGTCAAGGCTGTGTATCTGCCTTTGCTAGGAATCTTAGCCGCGGTCATCCTTGTAGATCCCTGGGAATTTCCTTTTTCCAAGTTTCTACCTGAGCCCTAAATGACTCCTTCTCCAGTCAACTGGCTGTTTCAGTACTTTCCCACCAATTCATCCCCACCTCAGCCCTCATGTTCCCATCTCCACCTGCCCCTAGTCCACCCACGAATTCTTCTATTTCCCCTTCCCAGGGAGAGCCGAATCTAGCCTCTCTGGGTCTGTGGATTGTAGCATGGTTATTCTTTACAGCTGATATCCACTTATGAGTGAGTACATGTTTGCCTTTCTGGCTCTGGGTTACATCACTCAACGTGATTTTTTTCTAGTTCTATCCATTTATTTGCCTTTGAATTTTATGATATGCTTGTTTTTAACAGCTGAGTAATACCCTATTGTGTAAATGTACCACCTTTTCTTTATCCGTTCTTCAAATGAGGAGCATCTCGGTTGCTTCCAGGTTCTGGCTATAATGAATAAAGCTGCTATGAACACAATTGAGCAAGTGTCCTTGTGGTATGATTGAACATCCTTTGGCTATAGCCCAAGAGTGGTACAGCTGGGTCTTGAGGTAGATCTGTTCTTATTTTTCTGATTAACCACTGCCATATTGATTTCCAAAGTGTCTGTATAAATTTGCACTCCCACCAGCAATGGACAAGTGTTCCTTTGCCCTACAGCCTCTCCAGTCACTTGTGTTTCTGATCTTAGCCATTCTGACAGGTGTAAGGTGGAATCTCAGATCTGTTTTGGTTTGCATTTCCCTGATGCCTAAGGATGTTGAATAGTTCTTTAAGTGTTTATTAAGTGCTTGAGGTTCTTCTGTTGAGAATTCTCTGTTTAGATTTGTACCCCATTTTTTTAAATTGGATTTTTGGTTTATTGGTGTCTAGCTTCTTGAGTTTTTTACATATTTTGGAAGTCAGCCCTCTGTCAGCTGTGGAGATGGTAAAGATCTTTTCTTATTGTGTAGGCTGCCATTTTGTCTTGTTAGCAGTGTCTTTCATCTTACAGAAGCTTTTCAGTTTCAAGAGGTCCCATTTATTAATTGTCAATCTTTGTGCCTGCGCTACTAGTATTCTATTCAGGAAGTTGTCTCCTGTGCCAATGTGTTCAAGGCTGTTCCCCACTTTTTCTTCCTCATTGTCTTTCTTTACACATAAATACTTGTGCATTTAGCTTTTAGTAGCATCAGCAGCATTTGGTGAATTTTATGCTAATTGATCTTTTAAAATTGATTGACAATATTTAAAGATTTGTGTTAACAATTATGGCATGTAAAAGTGGCAGCCATCCCACACAGGTCATCCATCAGCAAGCCCTGCTCATTCTTTGCTTCCAGACAGAACTGGAATTCATCTTCTTCTGATCCCCTGGGCCGACCTCTCAAGCCATCTCTGACCATGGTTCCCTCAATGCTCTGGGTCTCCCTGCTTCCTCTCTTGCTTGTGTAGTGTGTGAAGAATGACTTTCAATAATGAGCTCCAAAGGCTCACCAAGGATCTTCCTGGTCTGTGAGAGTAGGCCCCATTTCATCTGGCTCCATTCTTCCCCAGCTTGTAAAAGTCTAGGCTCAGCCTGTTCTGTGTGACTCCCCGCGACACCTCACTGGGGTACGTCTGATGGCTCTTACCCTTGTGAGTGCAATTATAAACAAGACAGTTTTTCTGAATTCCATTCAACTCTATATTCTGTACTACTTGCTGCATACACTATAGATAATTCTGCCCTCAGTAAATTGATTTGTTGAATTAATTAATTAACAGTGAAAAACTGGTAAGTTTTACTCAAATGTTTTTAAATATCCAGATGCTGATCTCCATCACAGAGAGGGAGAGAGAGCGATCCATAACTGACTGATTAAATGTTTCCCCATCTTTGTGTCTTGAGATTGTTTAAGTGTAATCCATGCCTTGCTTCTCAATCATATTCATTCATTGCTCGAACAGTACAAATTTGTGTACTCTGGTGTTTCCCTTTTTTTTAAATTGAGTGCTTTCTCTTTAAGGGAAGTCTGAGAAATACTAAAAATACTTATACTGTATAATAAATATTGCAAAATGAAATTCCCCTTGTGCATTTTGTGGGAAGAGCCAAGGCCAAACTGCTCAAAGGACTGGCAGTCTCCATGCTGGGACCAAAGGGCAGGTGAGCCAGATTCCAGCCTGATAGTAGCAGCACACTGTGTCTGCAACTCTGTCTCTGAATTCCAAATAAGGGCAAAACTCCTAGAACTGAGCTCCGAAGACCTTCTCCCCTCTATAAATATGATACACCAGCTTTGAAGGGGTAGGAGGAAGGAAACTATAGCACATGGGTACTGGAAAAAGTCAGACAGAACAGTGTTAGAGGAAAACCCATCAGGAAAGAAAATAATGTTGGAAATGGGCACACAAGGCACCCACCAGGGCCACCAGCATAGCCAGGAACATGCTTCTGTGAAGACTCTGACTTAACAGCAGTGTGCTGATTCAGGATCTGCAGGTGAACAGCAATCTGCTGAGAGGGATGCAGAACCAAGTTTGAGAAATCTTGCCTCAAAAAGAAATTGGGATGATAAGGTCGCTGTCGCCTACACGGGGAGCTCCATTTTTTTTTGTTTTGAGTGTGTCCCAGTGTTTACTTACTATGAAATATAATTAGTGAAATTTATTTCAATTTTGGTTACGACGTAGCCAATACCCTCATTTCCTTTGCCTCTGATACTGGCCCCTTGAGCCACTGAAGGCTACTGGAGTTGTCGTTCAGGTTGGGTTTTGTTTATAGCTATGCTGGCTGACTGAATGAGCCCTGGGAAACCACTTAACTTTTGATCAGCACTCACTTCTGTTTAGTCTTCTTTACAAAAGGCATAATGGTACTGGGCTACCCAGAGCTTAAATTAATTAATGTTTATAGTACACTTCAAGCCTTGGGGATAATAGCCTCTTTGAAAATGGATGTAATTATCATTATGGCTAATGAAGCCTCAGCCTAGCTCCTCCCCCTCACTGGGCTATGGGGCAAGTAGCTGCTCTGGGTATCAAAATCCAAATTAGGACAAATTCACCAAATATTACTTTCCTTCCTCGATCACTCTATTGATGCTTTTCAACTTTCTTTTATTTCTTTAATTTTTTTAAGCTCTGGAAGTAGATTTAGATGGATTAAGTATGAATGTTTCAAAGAAACGCCAACTAGTTATGTATGGTGCTTTACTCCGGCTTCAAATATGGCACCCGCCTGCTTCCTTCGCAGGGCAGTGGGAGCAAGACAGCCTCAGAGAGTATCTCATAAAAGTGAGGCTGGGTGATGGACAGGGCCAGTTCATGAGCTGCTGAGGTTTATTAATTATTCTTGAGACTGACCAACTCCAGGAAGGAATTTAGTGTTGATTGCAGTAGATGAGACATTCTCCATGATGCTAGTGGTTTAGAAGCACCACTTAGCACAACAGGGTGTGGAGGTAGAATGACCCCAAGTCTGAGGCCAGCCTGGACTATAGAGTGAGACCCTGACTCAAAAAGCCAAAGTTAGGCTGCAGTTAAGTGATTCAAGACCCTGGGATTTGCTCCCCGGCACTACCAAAAGGTAAGAACATAATGTAAATAAAAAACTTTAAGCTTAGGAAAATAACTCATGTTAATGTGTTCCACGAGGAATCTTGCTAATGCATTTACTTGGAGTCTTTTTTTAAGAGGGAAGCTTTAGTTGAAATGAAGTTCTAGGGACGCATCCACCTCTTTAGGGAGCTTCGTTATTGTGACTTAGGTAAAGTTGGATAACTCTAAATACAATAGTGCAGAAAGGATGACACCTAAATAGCTTGTCTTCAGTGCAGGACACCTTTGTTGGGCTGGAATCCCTGACACAAAGGTATAGCAGTAACTTGACTTTTAATCCCCAGACTTTTGGGCTCAGTCGTAGCAGCTGCTAGTATAGGCTTTATGCGTTCCGCATCTGTTGTATCCCTGACTCTGCGGGAGTATTGTCTGTATTCTGTCAACCATGTTTTAAATAAATGCTGATTTGGCCAGGCAGGAAGTATAGGCGGGTAAACCAGACAGGAAGTAGAGGCGGGGTGATGAGAACAGGAGAATTCTAGGAAGGAGGAAGCCCTTTCCTCCAAGTCCTGCCCAGACCACGGAAGAAGCAAGATGTGATCTGCCCCACTGAAAAATATACCGAGCTATGTTACTAAAATAGATAAGAATAATGGGTTAATATAAGTTATAAGAGCTAATACAAAGCCTGAGCTAATGGGTCAATCAGTTTATACACTTTCGTAGACCTCTGTGTGATTTTCTTTGGGTCCTTGCCGGCTGTGGGAACAGGGCAGGTCAGAAACCCCAACAAGCAGGCCCTCATGTTACAGATTCCAATTCCCAAGACTTACAATTCAGTTCTTCACTGGAAATCTTATTTTTTTTCTTTTCACATCAAGCAAATAATTTTCTGTGTGTTTCTTTTGATTTTATTTTTATTGTATTTCTAATTAAAATATAATTATATCCCTTCTGCCTTTCCTTTTGTTTCCCCAGCCCTCCTATGCTCCCTCTCTCCAGTCCTTCCATGTCTCCCACCTGTCTTTCAAGTTGATAATTTTTTTCATTGATTATTATTGTTATGTATATGTTATTTATATATTACATATATGCTCAAATAGATGAATACTACCCATTGAGTCCATTTTTTGTTTCTATGTGGTTAGGGCTAACTACTAGGTTTTGATTAATCAATAATGAGTTCATTCTTGGGAGAGATTAATTTTTCCTCACTTTAGAATCATTAATTTCCTGTTGTCTTTGTCTAGATCTGGGACCCCATGAGATTCCTCCCCCATTGCATGAGCATGTCTATCGATATTGTCATTTTTCAGGTCTTGTTTTATGCAGCCATTTTTAGGAGAGAGTCTCATGGTGGACTTCCTAGTATTCTGCTAGCTCTGACAATCTTTCCACCCTGTCCTCCATGATGTTCCCTGTAGGAAGTCTTTCTCTGTCCTGTCTGCCAGTTCCCAAATAACCACACAGAGTTGTCTCATTAATTATAAAAGCTTGACTGATAGCTTAGGCTTGTTTCAAACTAGTTTTTTTTAAATAAAAAATCATCTTTATTCAATTAAAATGCATAAAACAATAACACAAAGTAAATATACATCTCAAAAGTCTGTAGTTAAACTCAATTCATTCAAAAGCATATCATCTTTTCAGTTGCCTAAATTTAAATGTCAGAGACATTTTGCTTAAATAAAAATCATGACCCCACTAAATCCTGCCTGTTAAGAAATGTACTTTAGATATAATGACATACTAGTTCTTACTACTTAACCCATATCTTTTAATCTATGTTCTTTCATGTGGCTCCATTACCTTTATTCTGTCTTGCCCATGTAGCTTTCCCTGTGTCTCCTGATACCTCCTCCCTTCTTCTTCCCAGAGTTCCTTCTGCCCTGAAAATCCTGCCTAGCTATTGGCCATTTAGCTTTCTATTAAGCCAGTCACAATGACATATCTTCACATAGTTCACATAGTATAAAGGAATAGTCTACAACAATTCCCTGAGTCATAAAGATAGGAGCTGTGCTGCAGATGTAGCTAAAAATAGGTATGGAGCTCCAACTGGGGAGGGAGTAAGGGAGAGAGGGAAGAAGGGAGGGATGGATGGAGTGAAGTCAATACAGAAGAAGGATTGGGGATGGACAAATAATACCAAGGTTGTTTGAGAAAGCCTTAAGGAGTCATATTATTTTATATTTGCCTAAAATTATGTACAATACATCTATCTCTATCTATATATCTTAAAGAAGTTATGTTACTGCTGAGGCTGACAAGAACTATACACTAACAAAATACTATTTCCAGGCATGAGAAACCTCCTTTTGAGCAGTTGGTCAGGGCAGCCCAGCTGTCCCAAACAATATAGGCTATTGCTCTTGCTCTCAGTTGCCTCTCAGAAGTTAAAGATAAGTCCCTATTGCTGATGATAATGAATACTTATGACATGAGAGACAGAAGACTCAATGATTCAAGCTGAATATAATCTGAAATCCTCTGACCTTCAGTATAGTTTCCACAGTACCAGGGGGTACTATGCAAGCTGCCAAGGGAGGAAAACAGCCCTACCCAGCTGTGACACCTATGAACCACAATAATAACCAACATGTCAAGATAGCCATAAAGGTACAATAAGGTATTAACATGTTGGTGGTAACCAATGGCTGTCTAATGGGTTTTAAAACCAACTTGCCAGGCAGAAAATCATGTCTGGCACTGGAAACCTAGTCAACGCCCCAGTGGTAGTGAGTTCATAGATCTTAGAAGAGATTCTACTAACACCACTTTGCTAGAACAGTGTGAATCCTGGCCATATTCTAAACCTTATCCTTACACTCACAGATAAATAAATGTAGCTGCCATCCCTCGCCAAAGAAGCTTCTCTCTACTGCAAATAGAGACCATCACAGAGAACCACAACTGGGCACAATGCAGAGATAATGGGGACTCCAGTCCCAACAGATAACACTTGTCCTGAGAATCTCAACTTGGAGTCCTAGAGGCTAATATGCAAAGCCAGTTTTGAACATGGTTGTAACATCCATTTATCAGTCATTGGCCATTTTCAGAGGCATTGCTTTAAAATAATTTAAAATGATTTATTTGTATATTATGTATATGAGTGTTTTTGTCTGCATGTCAATATGTGTAGCACACGAATTTCTGGTGCCCTCAGAGGTCAGATAAGGATGTTGGGTTCCCTAGAACTGGGATTCCAAATGTTGGTAAGCTGCCAGGGGGACTCTGGGAATTGAACTGAGGTCCTCTTCAAGAGCAAAGTACTCTTAACCAACCACTGAGCAATCTGTTCACCCTTTCAGAGGCATTTCTGATAATCTTTATGCTGTAGGATGGAAAGTGGTTATTCCCTTCAAAGGCCATTTAAGTTAAATACAGAGACAACAGGCTTGTTTTTCTCTCCTACTAGAGCAGTTTTGTCAGTCCAGGATCCAGGTCTTTTATATCACTGGTGGAATTTCATGTCTTTGGAAAAGGGACAACTAGGACCAAGGATTTAGCTCACTTATGTAGCATACGAAGTATTCAGTTTCCTGAGTTCAGTTTCCAGAATGGACAACAGGAGTCACAGAGTCATTATTTTCTGTTTGCTTCCGCATCTACTTTCTTCCATTTCTTCTTCTTCTTTCTTCTTCTTTCTTCTTCTTCTTCTTCTTCTTCTTCTTC
>LOJH01053610.1:0-11894 GCA_001685095.1 Ellobius talpinus
GTATGGGTTACCTCACTTATTATAGTGTTTTCTATTTCCATCCATTTGCATGCATAATACTTTGTGAGTCAGCCATTGGAAATAATATTTAAGCAATTTCCTAACTCTACAATTTATCATTACATGGATGCTATTTTGTTACTGACTCAAGTGCAGATAATTTTGAATGAATGTTTCAAGAAATAAAGAAAGTTTTGACTACATGGGGAATTAATTCTCTGGAAAAATAGAGAGAAGAGATTCAATTATTTAGGTTTTAAAGTAGGTTTACAGAAAATTAGTACAAAGAAGGCCCAAATTAGGAGAAACTTATTGTGGACTCTTAATGACTTTCAAGGATTGGTAAGTGACATTTCCAGTATATGACTGGAAATACCTGATCTAATAATTCATTTAAACAAAATCTTAAATGGTAATAATGACTTAAATAGTACGAGGGAAGTGACAGCTGAAGCTGAGAAAAAAAATTAACTGTGGCTGAAGAGGAATTACAGTATGCTCATGTGGATTGAGTGAATTCAAATCCTAATTGCATTCTACTCATATTGCCTTCCATAATTTATCCTACATGAATTTTAATGCAGAGGGAAGATATTATCTTAGACTGATTCTTTTCATGACATAAACCAAGTAAAAATTAAAACTTATGTGGAAAAGGATTCTGAATTATTTTTTAAAGGTAAATTGAGACTTCTTCAACTAGCAGGTATCAACCAAATGGAGATTATAGTGCTTTTTACTATTGATGTAGTTAAAAAAATATAGAAAGACAATGAAACATGGCAAAGAGCTTGGCTACAATTTTAGGAGAGATTAATAGCCATTACTTATTATACCAAAATTATCCCAAAAGTGATAGAATCAAAATTATAAAGAGAATTTCTTATATTCTACCCTGAATTGTACATAATGTACCAATAACTGGAGCCTCTATATTTTATACTAATGCAAATAAATAAGAAAAGCTAGGTTACTAATCAGATGATTTAAGTAAGGTGGAACAAAGCTCTTATAATTCTTTCCAGAAGGCAAAATTATATGCTATTCTTATGGTACTAAGGGATTTTAAAGAACCTCTCAATGTAGTTACTGATTCACAATATGCAGAAAGAGTTGTTTTACATATTGAAACTGCTGAATTTATACCAGATGATACAGAATTGACTTTATTATTCATTCAGTTTCAAGATATAATCAGGAATAGACTTTGTCCCATATACATAACACACATCAGATCCCACATGGGTCTTCCAGGTCCTCTAGCAGAAGGTAATGAAGAAATTGACTGATTATTGATTGGAAGTGTGCTTAAGGCCTCAAAATTTCATAAGAAACATCATGTNAACTGCTGAATTTATACCAGATGATACAGAATTGACTTTATTATTCATTCAGTTTCAAGATATAATCAGGAATAGACTTTGTCCCATATACATAACACACATCAGATCCCACATGGGTCTTCCAGGTCCTCTAGCAGAAGGTAATGAAGAAATTGACTGATTATTGATTGGAAGTGTGCTTAAGGCCTCAAAATTTCATAAGAAACATCATGTCAACAGCAAAGATTTAAAGAAAGAGTTTTCTATTACATGACAACAAGCTAAAGAGACTATGAAGAGATGTCCTACTTGCACATTCTATAACCAAATACCATTACCTGCAGGGAGTAACCCAAAGAGTACTCAAAGGAATGAAATCGGTAGGTGGGTGTATTCCTCTACACAGAATTTTGAAAATTAAAATATGTACACTACACCATTGACACTTATTGAGGTTTTGAATGGGCAACTCCCTTGAGCTCACAATAGGCTGGTTCAGTAATCATGCATTTATTAGAAGTTATGACCCTCATGGTTATACCTGCACAAATAATGGCAGACAATGGTACAGCATATGTGTCTAAGAATATGAAACAATTTTTTTGCTTATTATAATTTAAGGTATACTACAGGTATACCAAGCAGTCGTATAGGTCAGACAGTTACAAAAGATCAAATTGAACAAAAAAGGACATGTTAAGCAAACAGAAAGGGATGCAAAATACCCCTAGAAATAGATTGCATAATGCTTTATTAAACTTGAATTTTCTATATTCTAATGAGAAAGGAACAGTGGCAGCAAAGAGACATTGAATAATAGAAAAGACTTATTTAGTAAATCAGCCATTGTATTTCAGGATGTGTTGACCTCATAATGGAATCCTTGATATGTGCTATGTTGGGGAAGGGGTTTTGCTTTTGTATCCACAGGTGAAGAAAAAATATGGTTTCAAAATTAACAAAGATTTATTTGTTTCAAAAAGAGAAACCTCTTGAGAAAGAGAAATGACAGTTCACCCACAGAGGTGACAAGTATACAGGTGGTAAGAAAACCTCTTATGGGTTGGGGCAGAGTTCTATTCTTGTCTGTAGAAAAATACTCATCTTCAAAAAGTCAAGAGACTTTGGACACCTAGATGCCTAAAGATGAAAAGAAATCTATCCATAAATAATCACCTAGCAAAGAGAAATTTAACTTATGATGCTATATCATCTGCATGGTAAAATTTGATTATCTGAACATGTATACATCTCTATTTAAAAATCAAGGCTGGCTTTGAAATTGGACAATGGCTATCCTTCTCTAAATCCAAGCACATTGTTAAAAGAAAAATTCAAATTTTCTGTCTCATGTCAGGAGCACTCTGGTATGAGACAGAAAAAAAGATTTTAGGAAAAATTTTGCTTTTCTCATACCTATTTTGTCTATATCATATTTTTCATTAAATATATGTCTTTATGAATATCGTTTAAGCTTTCCAAAATGAATGGTATATTTTCCTGCAGTAATCTTTGAAGTTTCTAGAAAGAATATGGGGCCCCACACCAACAACTCCATCTGGTTAATATCATGTCATGATGTTTATGGCGCTAATTTAAGACCAGTTTTGGGTACCAAATGCTCAAGATGGTTCCAACTTGGTTAGCTAAAATGGTGCACATGTTACAAAATTCTGGCAAGAACCCCAAATAGGAACCTCAAAAAACCCTACTTAATACTCAGAGACTATTTGCAATTATACCAGACAGTAATCTTAAAATTTAACCATCAATTTACTTTCACAGGATCCCATAGAAAGAACATCACCCCTGTGACTGTTGTGAGTAATTCTAGAAGATTACATCCCCTCTCCCAACAATGCTAGTCCTCAGGGTAGGGACATCAATTAAGAGTGGATTATTACTGGTATATGGTTGGGGGTTGGGGAGAAATTACATAGCTCAGGGATCTCTTTGAAAAAAGGGAAATTAGATGGGATAATAGTAGATTGGTGTGAGCTTATTCACATTAATAATAATAATGAGTAATAGAGTGAATACTTGTGAGATATTATTTATAGGCAATTTACATTGGTATAGATTCTTGCATATTGATACACATTCAAATTATATTGAATATTCTTTTTCTATTTACAATATTTGTATACCTAGGCAAACTATTTTGTCATATTGTATGCATTTTCTACCTCTGTTAAAGACATTTTATATATGATACAATTTTAGGATACATTAATCATACTGCATTATACATTTCTCCCTCTGATCAAGATACTTGCACATTGTTTACATTTTGAGCTCATTGTCCTCAATTGCTGCGCAGTGGTTTAAAGATTGTTTAATTCTATTATTAAGTCTTAGTCTTTAAGTTATACTGGTATTAAGTACTATAGGTCAAAATCATTCATTTTTGTCATACTTATAGTTAGACTAATCAGGTTCTTTAGATACATAGAGATTGTATTCTGCATAGATAAGTAATCTTCAACCACTTCAAAAAACTATAGAATATGGATTTAAATAACTTAGGTTGATGTGAGACACAATTGCTCCTAGCAGCACCAATCTATTCCCCAGAGAATGTTGAGCACCAAAGACTACACTTGGAGCTTATTTTCTTTTTGGCAAAACTGTCCATTGGGCAAGGAACTGCCCATGCCTCAGCCACTGATAAAATGCTTGATGTCTGAACAGAACAAGCAGTATATAAGAAAAAGACTATCAAACGCTGCCAAGACAGGGTAAGATGGTTCTAAAACTTTTTCTCCCTCGGAAAATGGTCTGTCAGTTACTCTAGATCTTACCAAAAGTTGGTTGCTTCAATGTTGCAAATGAGACTTTGGCAATTGTCCAGGGAGCTAGTTGTCTCTGTCACATATTTCACATTTTTGAAGCTGCTTGATTGTACTTCCTGCCTACTCAAGTAATATTATCTCCTTTCTCAGGCATTTGATAGGTTTGAAGGTTAGATACTGATAGTTAATTTCCTCTTATAATTTAGCCAAGCCATTTCTAATACAATATTTAGACTCCTTAGGATAGCATGATTATTGAAACATTTAGCTGGTGTTCCTCACTTAATATTGTTTATAATGGTTGAAATTATATTTTTTACTTGATACTTGTTCTTATTGTATATAATTTTGTATTAAGCTTAGAACTCTTTTATTTCACAAAAACAAAAGGGGAGATGCAGTAGGAACTTCTTCAGCCAGTAGCCTTTAAGATACCAGCCCACTTGGGTGTGGCTTCTTATCTGTAAATGCCAATGTAAGGCATGTATTAGCTCTGCTCTCTCTCCCAGCTTCTGGATTTGGTTCATATTCCCCATTCATGCAGAGAACTGTGATCTGTGAGTTCACCCCTAAATAAATAAGCCTTTATTATACTCAATTCTGAGCTAGTGTGAGATTATTTTGTAACTTCTATTTTCGAAACATATCATAACTGAAGAGACACTATTATTCACAGTTTAAGAAGAAATACACATGTCTGTACTAATAATACAACCCAAGATGTACAAATGGGTCTTTGGTGATATTCAATAGATGCTTATTAAAATATATAATCTTCTTTTGATCCATTTAGGTGATCAAATTCCTGTATTTACTTTCACTTCTCATATAAGTAAAAACAAATTTGCTATTGTTAATTCCAAAGTACTTCCCTTTGTAATCAGTATTCTCTGCCACATAAGTTGGTTCTTGTTCTAGTTTGGTCATAGTGTTAAAGTACATGTCATGTTAGGACTCCAATTTGAGCTGTGACTGGATCTCAATGCATTAATTTTTTACTTACCCTTGTACATGATGTTCTAACTTGCAATACAACACATTACATTGTGTTTCCCCATGTCTTAACATGAGTGGTAACTCTTTCTGGAAATCCACACTTCCGAACCCCAGTTAATCACTTGATGAGCTCCATATTCTTGTTCCTAAGAATCCCTAAATGCTTCACTGGTGTATTTCATATTTTTCAGTTTTATACACAGGTTTTAGTCTCAGTTTTACTAGTTCTTCGAAAAACTATTTTTTACTTTTCTTTTCTCTTTGTGCTGCAAAAAATTTTGATATTCTCTATGGATCTGTTCAGAGCTATCTCTTTCCAAGAAAAAATGTATGTTTTGTTTTGTTTTTTGACGAGAGACACTTTATTCATTCTGTTGATTCCTATATCTAATTACACTCCCACAATACTATTAAAAATAAAATCAATTAATGCACTTAGCATTATACTTTCTTGTTTTTCTTCTGTCTTTCTCCACAGGAAATCATTTATGAACATAATTGATAATTTACACCCATATTTTTACTTCCCTTTACTTCAAATATCTTTAAGGTACACCTTTAATTCCTCCATCTGAAACTGTACAATCTTATAAAATTATTTCCATCCATTTTCAGATATTTTAATAAAGAGGTCCTTCAAAATAATATCTCAATAATTTATTTAGAATTTAAAAAAATCAATGAAATTGAATTTGTGGCATGCATTCATTTTAGATAGATTCATTCCACTAGATAATTTTTTAAGTATTCTTGTAGTGATTAATTGAGTGATATTACTAATCATCATTGAAATTCTTAAAACAAAGTTAACACACACAGAATCAAAGCATCATTTTATACAAACACATTTATTTGAAAATGAGGAAAAAATAGTACATTTTATTTGGAAAAAGTTTAAACTGTGATCAATTTTACACCACCAATAATGGAATAATCAAATCAAGAACTTTTGCCTCTGATTACACAGAGAAGGACTTAGCAACTTTCTTCCAACTCTCTGTCAAAGATAAATAATGGGGTTGTAATCATGAACATCAGTGCTCTAGGTTGAGCTAAAAAGCCAAAAGAGAACCTTGCCTTCTTCAAAAGTGACCTCATGAACAGTCATTGAAAACTCTCCCAGAAGAAACAGATATCATCTTGATTTGATAATTATTTGGTACCTATAATACCAGAATTTAAATTTCAACAATAGAATTAATTTAATAATACAAATATTTTTTTGAAAAACTTCATAATTATAAACATCCTTTCAATATGTATTTCTTCCTTCAATTTTTATTTTAAAACTTGTTAATCAAGTGTTGGGTGATAAATACTAGAAATATTCACACTCATGACTATTAACCTGGAACAGCTTTAAAAGGTTTCAGTGTTTTATATTTTTTATGGTTCATAGTTATATAGATAAATATGCATTGATAAGAAATTGGGGAGATGGCTCAGTGGGTGGAAGTAACAGCTACACTCTCTCAGAACTCATATAAAAGCTAGCCATAACAGCATAGCTATCTGGAATAACAGCAAACCACTGCTGAAACATACCGGGTAGAGACAAAAATCAACAACAACAAAATATGCAAGAGCCTACTAAGCTGTCATGAAGAGACCCTCTCTCAAACAAGGTAGAAAGGCAAGGATAGCACCTAAAGTTTGTCCTATGACCTGCAAATGGAAAATGTAAACCCATATGCTAGAATATGTGCATAAACACATGCACATCATACATTTCATATGTGCATACATAAGCACACACAAACACACATACACATGAATACACAGGAAGAAAGAGAGGGAGAGAATGAGAATATATTAATCATTACATTTTTACTTTAAATGATTAGATATAATTTAATTAAAATAAAATTATAATGATTAAATATTAAATAACAATTAATGAAAATAGAGGTTTATTTCTATGCTATGTCCAAGTGTCAAAGTAATTTCATCATGCTGACTTGAAAGTATTTTAAAAGTAATGCATTGCATGAAAAATTTTAAATATTTTAACTATATTTTATTTTTATCTGTTTGAATTTTTTGCCTCATGCACTATCAAGCATCACTCGCATGCCTGATGCTCACAGAGACCAGAAGAGGACATTGGATCCCTGGCGCTGAAGTTATATATAGGTGGCTAAGGGCTGCCACTTGGATTCTGGGAATTGTATTTAGGTCCTATGAAAGAGTTGTCAGAATGAGTCATCTGACCTGCCTCACAGAAGACATTTCAGGGAACATAATTTTCTTCCAACTAACAAGTAAAGGACAAGAAATATATATCCTGAGGATTATGAATTACAAATTTCCAAGATGGATTTTAGACTTGTATGCAAACAAAACTTTATTTATATTTTTAAACTAAAATATTATTTCTCTGATTAATTTTATGTTCTAATTTTGTTGCTTGCATATTTTTTAAGTTTTTTATTACTTTTTTTACTCATTGCATTATATGCATAATTTTTCCAGCTTACAAAGTCAGTTTAAGATTTTGTGTCTTTATGCTGGCATGAAAGTAGAATTAACATGTAGAAATTGCTTTAAATTAACATTTTTATATTTTTTATTTTCATGCTATTAAAATTATAATTACATATAATCCCCACTTCTCCTCCTTTCTTTTGCCTTATACTTTCCTCAGTTTGAAATTCAAGACCCCATCTTCTTCAACTATTTTGTTTCATGTACATATAAATAAATAACTATAAAATGTGACCTAGTTTCCTGCAAATATTTGTTTTTAGAGCTGAACACTAAGTATTTATCGGGAATCCATCAGAGAGTTCATCCGTAGGGAAGACTACTCCTCCATCTATAAATACTTGTTAATTATTTGTAGCTCTTCATCTGCATGTGACCTGTGTAATTTCTCATGATTACATTGTTATGTCAACTGGTGTTGAAATTGTTCAGTACTTGTTTAGGCAGCCATGTTGTTGAGATTTCATGATTGTAGCTTCCCTGTCATAGCTTGAATATACAACCAAACAATAGACCTTCTGTTCTGTTCATCTGGCTCTTAGAATTTTTCTGCCTTTTTTTTCCATGTAGCACCCTGAGACATATATGTGGAAGTTGTGTTGTATATGTATTAATTAAGGCTAGGTAGCCAGAATCAGTTGTTCAATGAATTCTTACTGGTTATATCTTTAAGGCAAAGAATTCAGTATGGCTCCTACTCCTGCAAAAAGGAGCTTCTTTGATGTTTAATGAGGAAGTGCTAGGGGTAGTGTAGTGACACCTTCCGGGCAGCCAGCCTAACAATGAGAGACGGTTAACCAGGTTGTCTGCAGAATCTTGTGGTGCTGGCATAAATTCACTGCAGTGTGCTGCATTTTTATAGCCCATCATACCTACAAAATACCTACCTGTATGTATGCAGGGAGCAATGAATACTATATTATGAAATCATAATTATGTTAGTTAGCCATTCACAACTATAAGTTAGTATATGTTTGTTGGTCATGCTTAACATAGACTACAGCAGACTTACATGTTTAGTGATCTAGCTATATTTATATTAGTTTTTGGTGTTTGATTTTATTTTCACTAGGGATGGACTCATCAGGAGATTTCCACAGCAAAATCGTTATCAGTGATTATCTGTATAAAAAATTTGCACAATTTTATGGAGGACAATATGTTGCAGAGAGGGAGCCACTTGTTTGTCCCAGCTGCCCGGCTAGTTTAGCCTAAAAATAATCTCACAGAAACTGTATTCATTAAATCACTGCTTGGCCCCTTAGCTCTAGCTTCTTATTGGCTAAATCTTATATTAATTTAACCTATTTCTATTAACCCATTGCCAAATGGCAGTGGCTTATCAGCAAAGATTCACCATGTCTGACTCTGGTGGAGGCTCCACAGCATCTCCCTGCTCTGCCTTCCTTCTCCCACCATTCAGTACAGTTTTCCCCACCTACATAAGTTCTGCCCTATCAACAGGCCAAGGCACTTTCTTTATTCATTAACCAATGAAAGCAACACATAGACAGAAGGACCACCTACACCAGCAATATAAATGAGATATATTCACATTGTGGGATAATGAGATCATGTGATTTAGAGGGCTTAAAATCCTTGTGCTCAGAAAAGCACTAGGGAAATCAGGAATGTTAAATATGAAGTTCTGTTTCTTCAAAGTAAGAGATGTATAGCTTGATCTCTGCCCAGAAAACTTGAAATGGATGTGGTTAATAACTTGGTGACCTCTGTGTTATCTGCATGTCCAGGGACTCCCTGAGACTCTTACAAACATCTGACGTTGTTTGTAATAATGCTTTGCTGTGAAGATGAGATTGTTTTACATCAAGAAAGCTTTTTGTTTTTAACCAAATTGTAATGTACTCAAATATGTCTAAACCACCCATGGTTAAACTCTAGATGTTTGTAACAGCTTAGACTAATGAATGACTCATAAGGAACCAGATTTCCTATTTGGCTCAGGGGGATCAACTCTCTGCTGACCAAGGTGTTTGCAGAGACAGCAAAGTAATGTTTTCTTCACCTTATGTACTTATATTTTGAATTGATATGTTTAAAATACTTTCTTCTAGCCAATTTTATATAGCAAATCTAAATTAGAGTGCTTTCAGTTTGTTATTTAAAAATTTCTCATGTAACTAGAATGATACACTATGTTTCTTTGTCTGGTTTAATCAATTTACCACCCTCTCCTCTAGATTCATGCAAGAACACAATTCAATACTATTTCACTGTGTACATATACTATCTCCTTATTCACTCTTGTCTTGGGAATACAAGGGTTGATTTCGTACATTAATTATTGTAAATATAGCTGCAAGAACACTGAAGTACAGATGTATCTTCAAAATTCTGACTTCATCCTTTTTCGGATATACACACACTTGTCCGTTATGGATCCATATGGTAATTCTATTCTTATTATTTAGGGAAATTTCTACACTATTTTCCATACTATTATTACTTTCATTTCTTACTGTGTTCTTTAACTCTCTAAATTCTCTTCAATGCATAAAGAATCCCAGCAGGAATAAATTCAAAGAAATATCTTGGTTTTGTTTTTTGATTAACTGATACTTAGTGATTTGGGGTATTTATTTTGAATACTTCCTTTAGCATTATAATTCCTATGAGTTATTTTATTTTGTTTTTGATTTGGAAAAAATATTAATTCAGGTCCTCTGCCCACTTTTCAGTCTTAATTTCTCTTTCCTTTCTGTTGCTAGAGTTGCTTCACTTCAGTTGTGTGAGATTTTTACTTCTTAAAATGCATGCTATTCAGGAGTTTTTCTTTATTCTGCAAATTGTGTCTAAACAATAGGAAACATTTCCTTTGCTGTGGAATAATATTAATGTATTTTTGAATTTTGTATTTCAAAATATACTGTACTCAAGTGTGTGTGTTTTAATGTGTATACATACAAATAGTGGAGCATGTTTTATACTGTAGTATGTTTGAGGATGACAGAGAAAAACATGTGAGAGTAAATTCTCTCCTTCCACTATGTAGGTCCTGAGGATTGAACTCAGGTAGTCAGTTGTGGTGAAAAACAACTTTACCACCTTAGAATATTACTGGACCTATACTAATTATAATAATCTCTTTATGATTTACTCTATTGTTTCTGCCTAAGAATACATAGCTTATCAATCCATAAATATTTTGAGGACAAATCTGAGAGTAGAATTCTTTCCCTCTTGGCTTGGAAATGTATATTCTCTTTTTCACTATTTTAAAGCATCAAATGATAACCTTAATTTTTTTTAAAATCAGGATTCTCTATATTTTCTATTGATAGCATTTGTATTTCATCTGTATGAACTTCATATAAAAAGCTCATTTGATAGTGAATAAAAGAGCATATCATTTGTGAACTGTGTGCTGTATACTTAATACCACTTTTCAGCAGCTCAAGAAACCTAAAAACTAATTAGTCTTCCATGTAAATTCAGACAGCTTTTCTTCAATTTAGGGTTATTGTTTAAATGAGGGAAAAAAGCTGTTCTACATATTTGAACTTAACTAGTGTTTGAAATTTAAATTTATGGCAAATTTTTATTTTTTCAAGCTAAATTAAGAATAAGACTTTGCTTTGTGATATATAATACAAACATTACATCACACTTGGATTTAAAGCTAATTACATACTAAAGTGAGGTTATGTAAATAGAACATCTTTCTGACCTACTATTTTGATATCTATAATAGTAATAAATAAAACGTTAACTGTCTTTTTAATTGTGTTAAGGGCTTAAGGGCTAGTTGTGCTATGAAGAGGACTTTATGCACTTCTAGAGGACTAGGGTTCAAGTCCAAACACAAATGTTTAGGCTCACAACCTCTTGGAATAGAAATCTAGGGGATATGATGCATTCTTCTGGCCGCCATAAGAACTTCAAGAACATCATGCACATATATACACCTAGGCAGACATTATACACACAGAATAAACAAGTCTTCAAAATGCATAAATATAAATTATGTTTATTTTAAATATCACTATAAGAACTAATTTATTTTATTGAGATTACTTATTGCTGTGATTTAAATACTCCATTTCTTTTTTTATTGATTTTTATTGAGCTCTACATTTTTCTCTGCTCCCCTCAATGCCTCTCTCCTCCCCTTCAACCCTCTCTCAAGATCCCCATGCTCACAACTTACTCTGGAGATCTTTTCTTTTTCAACTTTCCATGTAGATTAGATCTATGTATATCTCTCTTAGGTCCTCATTGTTGTATGGGTTCTCTGGGAATGTGATTTGTGGGCTGGTTTTCTTTGCTTTATGTTTAAAAA